>OMKK01090257.1:0-13188 GCA_900302305.1 Polymixia japonica
TTCTGTTACAATAAAAAAGAATGGCAAAATACTACAGTATATTCTACAGGAACGAGTCATAGAAATGTTACAGTAAAGGTTTCAATGTGCTTTATTTTTGCCAGGGTTTGCTGGCATAAGGTAATTCCAAAATACACAAATCTCATCTAAGACTACATCTCTTGGTCATCCACCACACATGCATGAATGGTAAATGCCTCTCCCTCCCCAGGCCACTGTTCTTCCTCTGTCAGGCATTTCTCTATCTCCATCTTCATGTAAAAATATTTTATAGATGGTAATGAATTTAAAAACACAGTAGGCCTATATGTCTCCAACTCAGATGGAAATCAGCTGTAGTTAGTCCTATTTACATAAGTTCAATCAACAGTTTTTTAGGATTTTGAATATATTTCAATATGTAATTTGTGAGTAAGGAAATTGCTGTCCACTTGAATTGTGTATGTTAGTTTTTGAAATTCTTTTTTTTTAACAGTTTTTAAAAGAGTATGTAAACATTTGCAAAATGGGCTATAGATACATATAGTTTTGCTGGTGGTTGAGTTTGAGTGAGAAAATAAGAATTTTGAAAGCTGTGGTCATCGAATGCATTTTGTGTCAAAGCAATGAAACATCATTCACAGTTTGGTCCACATAGACTGTTGTAATAACTGTGTGAAGAGTTTTGAAACTCAGTATTGACAAATGCTTCTAACCTTATTGTACAAAAACTATAGGATTACAGTAATACATACTGTTCTGAGTCCTGCAGGTTTTCAGAACCTTTTAATGTTATTCAAAGAAGTTCAGGCTGGTCACTTTAAATTTTTGTTTGTTTTTGCTATGTTGAAGTTTGACCTGTGATGTAACAGGAAGTAAAAAGTTCATTTGCTGTTCTCTTCTCTGCCAGGAGTTGTATTCAATTATTTTAAAAACTTTTTTTTTTTTCCATTGCCTGAAAAGAAATGGGTTTGGAGATACAAGGTTTCCACCCGAGGTAAATTTTCAGAATATTTTGGCAATAGGAGGATTACCTCAGACTGGTCTTGAAAACAGCTATGCCTTCTCTAATAATTCTCGCTTCAAGTTTACTAACTTTCCTGTCTTCACAAGGAAAGGTTTGTGTGACCGACCCTAAGGGTCAATCATCTCTCTTGGCTTGGTTGTAAGACAACATCACCATCCTGTAGATTCGGTCTTTCCATCCTGCACTTTCTTCTGCTCTGAAGCTAGTGTCCTCTCTTTGCCGCCTTAGCCAAAATGTATTGGCCAAGCTCTGGACCTCCTTTGCTGTCTGTATAGGTGACCATTGCTGAAATGGCCTGGCAGAACAGGAGATGTGCTGACCTTTTGTGTAAGGAGCATGGCAGGTGTTAGAATATGATTGCTGATGCAATCACCAAAGTTTACTGGAGGTTGAGCAATTTTCTCTCCAATCTATGTAACAGTCTTTGAGCTTACTAGTGGATTTCACTGATAACAAACCTTCTAGCAGATTCTCAGAATAATTATCTACCCGCCAAAAATAATATTTGCAAAAATTATTACTAATATTTGAAAAACAACAACAAGCTGAAAGGCTGCAAGATGGAAAAAAGAAATGTCAATCATTTGGGGTGATCAGTAGATTGTGGGAGTGTTTTGTGGCAGAAAGGGGAGTTTTCTCTTCCCACCTATGAGTTTATCACAGGTTTATTTCTTACTTACAAATTGTGTCATTTATATTAAATGTGTTTCAAACCACATATTTGTAATTCCAACATTCAAACAGTTGATGATTTTATCTAACTGACAATTCTAAATAAACCTAGGTAGACTTTCCACATTTTCAGATACATTCTTCAATTTTATCCGATTGTTAAAGTATCTTCAAACAATATAACATGATTAAAACAAAGCCAAATGTTCTTACAAGCATTAATTTCTCATCAAACATACATTTCTCCTCAATTACCATACACACATAATGTCAGGCCTTAGCATGTTGACCTGACCTGAGCGTCACACATTCTCTAATTATCCCTTTGTTTCCTTGTGGTCATAAAAGAGACTAGGCTAGCTAATTAATGACCACCAAATGCTCACAGCCCGTTGAGGAGATGGTCACCCGACCAGAGGTTGGAAATGTACAGAGAAGGCCAACAGATAACGATCAAGCCAGATGACCAGTGCGGGTGAAGCAATAAAACCGCAGCGCAAACACAGAACCTCCACCTTAAGCCATGATCACACACACACACACACAGACAACGGAAGATCAAAGAACTTGTGTTATTTTGTATGAAATGTATCAATCTGTATTCAATTTTATAAGTATGGATAACTAAGTATCTGAATGTAATGTCAATGTAGTGTTATAGTTGTACAATGCTGAACCCAAGAGCACGACAGAAAACACACCCACTGATAAACAATAAACTAATTTAATCAACAAAAAGGGATAATGCAAAAAGGAGAGTGGTCGGACAGTCCAGTAGTGGGGCCTGAGGCAAGGAGAGTAGTCGGGGCACGGGCCGAGTGATCAGGGCTAGGCAGAGACGTAGTCGATAAGGCAGGCGAGGGTCGGGGCAACAAGCAAGCTGGGATAACCATAGACAGGCGTGAGTCAGAGTAGGCGGCAGGCCGAAAAGTCAGCAACAAGCAGGAGTCGAACAGCCGGGACTGGAGACACAAGAAAAACACGGTTAACCACATAAAACTCAAAAACTGGATAATGAATGCTAGAGCGACTGAGGAGCAAACTGACTGCAAGTTACAATCTGGCGATGAGTGTCTGGAAACCCCGGATCTATATAGTGCAGTGATGAGGTAATTGACTTCAGGTGGGCAGCCAAGGTCTGGACACAAAACCTGGAAAGGACTCAGACAGACACGGAACGAACATAGAGACACCACACAACTGCACCATACACTTCCAGCCACTACACCGCCGTTGACGTGGAGGGCCTGACATGTAGTATGTAACAGGACAAACTCTGTATTAAGCTTTTAAATCTTCTAAGAAACCATAAGTTTCCAGCCTTGTTTAGAATCACTGAACAGCTCACAATGTTACTTTAAATATCTAAAGTACAAATATGTGTGTTATGTATTAGACACAATTTGTAATTAAGATAAACTTAGATAATAGTCTTTTCACTGACTCCCAAGGGGGCATGACGTGCTAACCCCACCTACAACCCAGAGACTATATCTATCAATTGCATCATTGATCATTCTCTCTTCTCTCCTGACTTCTCTGTGTTCCCAGTGGGACACTGCTGGACGACAGCAATAGTCTGTTGAGAGTTGCTTTGTTTGAGCAAACTTTGTTTGCCTCTGTGATACTGTTGTCAAGCTTTAAGAGAAAGCTTCCTACACCATCTGCTTAGTTTTGCATGATAAAAGTCAACAAAGTTCAGAACTGCAACAAACTGACTCAACCAGCATCCTGCAAAACAAGGTTTTGGTAACTGGCCCAGTTACCACAGAGACCAACTTTGCATCCCCCCCCTATCAACCCCGAGCCAAAGATGACAGTCTCCACCAAGCCCTTCCGATCTACAACCACGCAGTTCAACAGGCAGCTACGCTACGAACTGGTTTGATCCCTGCTTTTGAGTCAAGAATTCACACAATTTCAGATAGAGATTGATTTGATTTATTGGTTATCAATTCCCTTTTCAAAGTTCAATTTCAAGTTCAATTTAATTAAACGTTTCATTGTTTGAGAGTATAAATCACCTGATATTGCGACATTACATCGCACCCAGCGGATGAACTTTGTTTCCCTAGCAACTTGTGATTAGTTAATTGAGGGGGATTAGTTAATGGAGGGGGGTTTATTGCCCTGTGGGGAGCCTCTCCTTAGGGCCAACACATGTTCATTATCTTAACTAAGGCTTGACTCTAGTGGTGTCTGTTATTTCCAAAGGCTGTGTGTTCCAGGCAGACTAGGTTCCAAGCAGAGGGGGTTGTTTGGGAGACATCCCCCCAACGTGTTTACGCAGTGTGGCCTGGTTTCACTTGGGAGACTCCTAACAAACTTCCTTCTCAGATCCCATAGGTGTGTATCATTAGTTCCATTAACTGCATTCCTGGATGTCTTTACAACTCAGGGGCGACGGACCTCTGTGGTCAGAGGCCATTTGCCGGTCACATTGCTACAACACTACTTCACTTGATGTGTGGTAAAAACAACATTGAAACATATGGAGTATTCTTTCAGAAAGCGCCTCTGATGTGCATGTTCTTGTTGGAAACATCTCTCCTTGTAGTAACAAAGGTGTTACTGAAGGTTGTTTTGCATTTCCATGTGGCAGCAGACAAAGTCCACAAAGAATGAAAATGGGGGCTAGGGAACGTGATAGTCAGTCTTATAGAGGGAACGTGAAGTTATCCACTGTTCTTGGATTTTGTTTGGCAGCTTCTCCCCTATAGGGTTGGTTCCTCTTGCTGTATCCAAGAAGCGAAATCCTGGTAAGTAGCCCTCTTTTTGTGCAGCTTGCAATTCCAACAGCAGATCTCCAAGCTCTTGACGTTTGTATGGCTCTTTATGTGAAAGCTTTGGGAAGTAATCAAGCCTAATGAAAATAGATGTTCGATTGCCAAGCCACTTACGGAGGAGGTCTAGTTCTTCGCTAAGTTTGAGATTTAGCCCTTCCACAGCTTTGGTGAAGGTTGACTTCCAGTGACAGATAACCGGCAGGTTGAATATCGAACACTTTTAATCCTGCCGTGACAAGGTCTCGATGAGCCAGATACAGAGCCAGGTCAGGTGCGCCTGGAGCCCCAGATTGAGCGTGTTGAGGAGGCTGGTTTGCTGAATGTGCTTCACAACGTGGATGGAAACTTAGATTATTACTGTGTTGTATGAATGGGGTAAGTGTAAGAAAGGAATTCCAGGCAGAAGTCTTTGCTGCATTGGAGATTCAAAAGGGAGCATTGAGGTCCTGCTGTAAACCTTGACTGTCAATATTTGGACTATGTGGAAGGCATGTTGGCTGAGTCGTGTGAACGGCCTCTCCTTGTCGAGCTGAAACATTGTCTTGCTGGTAGCCAAAATGTGTTTGGACATACTCCCTGGTACGATGCATTGACTGCTGTGATGGCTGGTTTTGGTCACAGGTGTACAACTGTATAAGTCTGCTGCCTCGTCCACGTTTGCTTCTGCTGAAGAAGCCTCGGCTTCGTACTCTTCCTTTAGCACGTTTAACGAGACATCTATGCACGCTCTCTCCACTTGCATTTCAAGATGACGCTTAGCATGCACTGCTCTCGTTCGCGCCACTTTGGCTTTGGCATGAGCGCGTGCTGCAGCTATGCTAGCTGTACTTTTGCTTGAGCGTTGTGAATACAACGCTGATGAGTCACATTCGGACTTGACCTCCAGGTCAGACCTCCAGTCTGATGACGTCCAGGTACATTTATTACATTATTACATTTATTTATTTATTTCCTTGGTAAAATACTCAAGAACAAACTCAAGTTTCATTTAATTCCATGTATCTAACTGAAAGTGTTAACTACAGTTAACTACACTCTCCAAAATGGGTTATACAAGTTTTGTTTCTCTAACACCAATGAAACCTGTTGAAAACCTTTTATGTAACCCAGTGACAACTTATCTACCCAAACTTTCTATCCAATGTACAGCAACTTTCCATTGTACAGTTTGCACCAGGATGTGCGAGCCACAGATTAGAAATTGAATGCAGCTGTTGTTTCTTCTGCAGAACTGTAAGATATCCAGTGTGTGCTTATGTGTGTATGCATGTGTGTGTGTGTGTGTGTGTGTGTGAGAGAGAGAGAGAGAGAGAGAGAGAAAGAGAGAGAGAGAGAGAGAGCCTTAACGCAGGGATCAATGACAATATAGAGTGGGGATTACGGGGGATTCACAAAACTATTAAATCCCAAGATACTCAGCCAAACACACAACAACACAACACATACGCACACATACCAGTAGAGCAGGGGTCAGGTAGAAGGAGGGATTATGAAGATAGGGATGAGGCAGGTAGGGCAAAAAGTGAATTATGTCAATGTGAGAGAAAACATCTTCCTTCAGAAGGTCTCTTATCTGTGGCTCACACATGTGTCTTCAGTGTGCCACCATTAGGAATGGCTGTTAACTCGAGGAATGAAAGTAACATCTGTGGATTCCATCAAGATGATGGAATATGATTTAAAAAAAAAGGAGCAGATATATTTAAAAGGATAGTAGGAGGAATGAGTGTGTGTGTGTGTGTGTGTGTGTGTGTGTGTGTGTGTGTGTGTACGTATGTTTGTGCATGTGTACATATGTATTGTGTGCATGCATCAGTGTTAATTTCATTGAAAAATATGATGAAAATGTTCGTTGACAAAGTGTTTTTTGATGCTGAAGACAAAAATATTATGAAAATGCTTGACTGGAACGATGGCAATGATGAATTCATTCAGCATATTCGCCTGACTAAAATATGATAAGAGTAAAATGTCACAAAGAATGCATAGATGTGCAACCCTTTTTGTTTAAGTTATGTACTTGTTCCATTTGAGAGTTTTATGACCCTCTCCATGTTTGTTTCATGTTTCTCCAATAATATAAATATGGCTGCTTATGACCTTTGATGTCAAGCGTTTTTTCAGATTTTGATTAGTCAGGTTAGGTACCTTACTAGTGCAGAATGTCTTCTAGCAAGGAGACCAAGCTGTGGTTACAGATACTGACCATTGAATACATAGCACTACCTAATCTTCTTGAATTAAATGAATGTGCAAAATGTAACATACAATTATTACTATGAAAACAAACATAGGACTAAAATGTAACTAAAATCCATGAATTTTAGTAAAAAAACCAAAACATTAAATTTCAGTCATTTTTATTTTGACTAAAATGATTGCAGAGGGTATGACTAAAATGTGACTGTGACAGGACTGTTGTCACTATGCTTGGGTTCGGATGGAAGAATACACCAGGGAGCTGGAGTCTTTACTTCTCTTGTACCTCACGGTTCAACATACTGTATATGCCATATAGGCTATTTCAAACATAAATCAAAAAGTCGCACAGGCCGGTGCCAAAACAGGCATTTCAGTCCACTGTCCACCCCATCGTACGCTGCCTTTTCAGGTGCTCCTGTGTATGTCAGGACACAGCTTCACTGCAAGAGAGAGCAGAAGGCAAGCGGTCCTGATAAACACACTGTTAATCAGACTCACTTCTTGCAGCTGTGTCTGCTTACAGCTGAGCCACTGCTGTCTCACCTACAGCTGATGCTAAACTACACCCCCAACTATACAGTGACTAAAGCTACAGTATTTAATATAAAGACTGACAAAAACAAAATTAAAAATGGGTGTCAAAATTAACACTGGCGTGCATATGTTATTCAATGAGTGCAGCTAGTCTCAGACATTTCCCCAACGTTTGCACACACACGTAAATTATTGGGTTATAAATTATTTATTTTTTTGCTTGCATCAGGTATATGTTACCTATTTTGCAACAACTATACAAAAATCCTCTCGTCAGTTTTTGAAAATGTAGTATAAGTTAAATGTTTTTCTAATGTTTCTAAAGTTTATGGAGTAAAGTTTCTGCAAGTTTCTGCAAACATGCAGAGATGGTGTGTGATATAGGTTTTGTCTAGTGTGAAATCCTCAATTAACTTTCAAATATGAGAATTGTTTGAAAAGGTTACCAATGAATATTCAATGCAGTGATGCTCGTGACATTTGGCATATGGAATTTAATAATTATAATGAAATCTGACACTTTAGTGATCCCTGTAGGGAGGCCACAGTGCAGGGTCATCAGCTACCCTTGAGCTTTTAGGGATTCAGTGCCTTGCTCAAGGGTGTTTTCACATTTGGTCCAATTTGGTCTGATTGCAGGTTTATTTTCGGACCCAAGGCCGTTTATCTTACCGTGGTGCAGTTCACTGCAGGTATGGCAGCAATACACTCCAAATCCAGGAAGTAGAGTGCTGATGAATACATATGCCAAAGCTAGTCTATAATGTGCCCTGCTGTCCACTGCTGTTTGTTTACAAATTACTGTTTGCAGCCTACATTCTGTCTGTTCATTCTGTCACTGCTCTGATGCTACTGCGCTCCCACCAACTCCCAGCATGCACCTGTGGGCTCTCCAAATCCCCAAGGGGAAGGAGATCACTCCCTGAACTCTTTGCTGCTACCTTCATGTTTTTCAGGAAGTGATGAGAAATGGAGCCCTGACACCAAAGTGAACTTATTTACATTTATTCTTAATCTTTATTCCATACATGAATTGGTTGACTGATGACAATTTGTTTTACGTTATCCCACCATGGTTTGGAAGAATTTCATGTGTGTCAAAGCAAAACATCCACGGTTAAAATAAATGAGCAATTGATCTTGAACTCAAGCACTCAGATCATATGTGCAAAGACAGATATAGGCCCACACAAGGGTTTGAGCCTGGTTCCTCCAGATGAGCAACAGTCTCTCTACTCAACGACAACACCCAGCTGCCGGGTTAAGAAAGTGAGACAGTACTAATAATTTCATGCAGAATTTTGTTTTATAAATTTGAGTGAGCAATTTTTTTCTTGGACTACTACAACAGTGGGTCCAGCCCTATAAACGCAAATGTCTGTCTGTCACTGACTGAGTGATGAACCGAGTGTTGGAGTTAACTCATTGTCCGCCTTTCAAAATTAATTTGCGTGAACAGTGTTCTATTACGTCCTCAGGGGGCGTTTACAGCGGATACACGGTCCAGCCATACACTAGGTTTTGACGTGTTTGGTTTAATACGTGTTTGAATACGTTGAGCATGTAAATGCTTATGTATGCAGGTATGTTGAGTGAAAAGGGTCGAAAATACTAAGCACCGTTTCGTCAAATGTGTTAACGTCTACTCGCACACGTTACATGCTGGATAATGTGTATTCACACATTTACGTGTTGGATAACGTGTGTGATCTGTGTGTGAGAAGCTTGTATGTGAGAAGCGCATGGAGAACTAAACGCCATTTAGTGTGGTACAAATGAAGTCACAAGCCGAAACCGGGGACCGGTCCGAGATCAAAGAAATTTTTACTGAGCCTGCTGAAAAAAGGCCTGAAGCCAGATAACGATGACGTTAATTGCGCCTCAATCAGACCGCAGACAGCGCAGCGCAGGGGAGTGAGAGAGAGCATTAGAGGGACGGTCAAAAATCAAAATGACCATTCTCCGGCAGTTTCTTGGGAGCCGGAGAAATGGTGGTGAACACATGGCTGTAAACAGCAGGCTATTCTATTAATCTTTAACGTCATTGCACATCAGCAGCAATAGAGCCGTTCATGCCTTTAAGTGATTTTATTATTAATCAGCAGCTGGCTGTCACTATGGGCGGGCGGGAAGGATTCCAGAAGAGATAGAGAGAGCGAGAGAGAAGATGCGGCAGCAGAAAAGCAGCCCAGCATAGCGAGAGTGGGGAAGAGGGAAAAAACAAAACAACAATAAGTCTCTCTCTCTCTCTCTCTCTCATAGTAGAGAGAGAGGTGAACATATAGGCTTTATCCAATTGGAGGTGTCCGGTTGCCTACTATATGATAAACTAAATTGGTGGACAACCTCCAGCCATTCAGAAAGCCAGACTAACAGTTGGTTCTGATCAAGCGATCTGATTGGCCAAGAGCAGTGTGTTATTTGCTACAACATAACGGTCGTCGCATCACCTGTAAAAAACTCTCAGTCTCAAACTCTCACAGTCTACTTCAAAACTGGCTTATATTCCAGGTACAAGGGAAAGAGTAGACGTCTTGACGTTTCACCAAAATCAGGCTTCTTCAGAAGAAGTACGCTAGCTCTATTGACCTCTCTAACCCATAACCCTAACCCTACTGACCTCTCTAACCCCTAAACCTAGCTCTACTGACCTCTCTAAAAATCAAAACATCATACTGAGCATAAATGAAGAAAAACTACTAAGTTACTAATTTTCTCATTAATTCATTTTCTGAAGTGTCACACTCTGATGCATAGGCAACATTTTGGGAAAGTAGACTGAGTGATAATTCTTCCAATTAACTTTGAGTTATTTGCCGCTCGCTTTCTCCTGGTGGCAGCAGAGTCTTGATATTTATGCTTTCAGTCAGCATTTACCAACATTTATATAGGGACATTTATACCAGAGCTATTTATTGTTCATTTCCTTCCTTATTCAATAGCCACCATCTCCATTATCCAGGTGTTTGGCAGCAGCCAACCTGGTACGGCCAGGTTACCGTCCAAACAAACACTGCAGAAATGCAGAACTGTGAGCAAGGAATTATCAGGAGATATTTAAAAGTTATATTGTTTACTGAATAAACTATTGCTCTGGGGTTTTACCGGGTTGAGTCTGATCAAAGACAAGCCGACTCTCACTCTCACTTGTGGTTCTCCAAGATTATCTTATGTGTTAGGTAGTCATTCGTGTTGACACACATGTGAACATGTGTACATGTGTACATGTGTACATGCATTGATAGCATTGATTGCATAGCTCACCCCATCTCCACCACGTAACTGCATGAGATTAACATGTATACACATTAAATTAGATTAAATGTGAAGTGTTAACCAGTCTGTCTTGAAAACTTACCATTAGAAATGACTGGACGTTTTCCACATCATACCGATCAGGCTAAGCATATTTTTTACCCTTTTCACTCGCCATAATGAAGGCACATGTATGTGTGCGTGTGTACATGTGTGAAAAGCATGTGTATGTGTGTCCTATTCCCCAAAGAGTATGAGGTGTCAAACGATTCAGCCAACTAACGCACAGTACCTTCACCATAGCGTACCTGCTATGGCTAAAGTGCGTGTATAGGTGTTTATGTGTACTTTGGTGAGCTGTAGCAAACACCACATCAACACACCACGCCTCAGTTGAAAAAGATATCTAGGCGTGCGTATAGGTACACATTTGGTGCGCTGCAGCGAACGCTTTTTAGACCTTGAATTACAAAAAAAAGTAAAATTTAAGACGTTTTAAGAAATTGACGGAGGCAGAAATGCAGGAAAAACCCTGCCCTTAACTCCCAAACCCCCACCTATTATTATTTACTTACTTATTATTTTCATCTTCTTTCATTTTAGGAATATCAGCACACGCACTGGCCAGAAAAACTGTAGATTTAGTGATAATAATTACGACTCAGCTTGCCTGGATATTTTAATTGACAAACCAACACAAAACCCTGCACATTGTGAAGTTAGAGGGACCAACAACAATATCTATAAACACCTTATTTTTAAGTTTGCTGGTCGTCTCAAGCAGAGGGTGGAAGAGTGGTGAAAACACAATCAGCTTTCTCGATATAAATTCCAGTCATGTAGGCGTTTGCTGCAGCGCACCGACTGTAATTTGCGCTCCGCTTAACGCGTACCTATACGCACGCCTAGTTATCTATCAAACTGCACGGTGTAGTGTGTTGACGTGGCGTACGTGTGCATATGAGATTACATGTCGCGCTAAGTCGTGCGTAGTTCCGCGCACGCGCCCTGTGAACGCCGCGTCTAAATGAAACGACCACCGCCGGTGCGACGTGTGTGTAACGCCTGTGTCTCCGTTGTGAGTCTTTGTAAATTGTTGCCGTGCGTTCAGAGGTTTGGTCAGATCTTAGACGTCTTAGGCAGGCGATGGTGAGGCCTTCGACGTTAGTCGGCTGACACGTTTCACACCCCGCACAAAGAGGGCCTGCGCCAGGTCAATAACCAGCCAATCATAAGCCTGTATGCTCAAGACGTGTGTGTGTGTGTGTGTGAGAGAGAGAGAGAGAGAGAGAGAGAGAAAGAGAGAGAGAGGATAGAATAAGATGAAGAGAAAAATGATTGCGAGAGAGGGAAGTGATGTAGGGAGAAATGGAGGAGTAGAGAAGGAAAGGAATGAAGGGGGAATCGATACAAGGGAAAGATAGGACAAGAGAAAGTAAGGTTGAGATGGCGAGGAGATAGAGGGGGGAGGAAGAAGTGATTTAGTGAGATAGAGAAGAAGAAAGAAGATGCAAGGGAAAGGAAGGGAGGAAAGGGCAGGAAAGAGATATAAAGGGAAGAATTAGAGGTGTGAAAGTGTTGTGGGTTGACAGGGATCCTGCTGGGAGCTTCTCAAGGACTGATAATCAATGGCATCATCTAGAGCAGGGCGAGTTAACACACAGCTCCACTATGATGTGGTTAAGTGGAGGAGAGAGAGAGAGAGAGAGAGAGAGAGAGAGAGAGGATAAAAGAGAGAGAGAGAGATTGCTTTTATTCATACATTTATGCAAAAGGTTATTTGACAGAATAAGAATTCCTTCTAATCACTTGCTGACTTTATTTGGAAGTACTGGGCAATCACACATTTATTCAATCACTGGAAAAAAAATGGATGTTAAAGAATAAAAGTTCAACCAAGCATCCGTGACCCTTCCTTTGTGACAGCTGTAAAGATGCAGCTGGCTGGTGAACGTGGCCACTCACTGAAAAATATGTTATTTTCTCCTTGAACAAATTACCAATTTCTCCAGTATAAATCTTCGCTCAAGCACAAGAAAGAGGGAGAGCAGCTGTCCATGAAATGATCATTTCTGTTGGTAGGAGAGGACAATGGAATTGTATCGTAGGAATCTTATTATAGTAATTAGTTAACATTACAAGGAAGCTATTTACTTCATAAGTATCATATGAATAGCACATCCTCTCCAACCTGTCAGATGGCTATAAAATGAATTAAAATTATATGACATCAAAAGAAGAGATGTGTATTTTTCTCTTTGCCTCTGTGTGCGTGTTAATTTGTCTGCGTGTGTGTTTTCATTTATTTCTGGGTGTATTTGTCTTTGCATAAATGTGTAATGTGTAAACCTGTTTAACTCGTGCATTCATAAAATGACCATTAATGAAATTGAAACCTCCATTGAAACCTCTGAAAATGTACATACATGACTCACCCAATCAGATGAGGCCCATCCTATTGGGTGGAGTTCCAGCCTATAAAAGGCTCCCAAACCATTCCACTTTTATCAACTTAATAAGAGCTTCGCAAGAGAACGAACCACTGCTGTCAAGGAAGACATGGTTTTATAATCAACCAGTGTAATGCTGCCCGCGGCCTCACTGCCGGGCCAGGCGCTCGGGAGCAGCCAGACTACCCCAGGGAGAGACACTGCCAGCTTTAACCGGCCAGCATTCCCCCTCTGGTGTGCACTGACAGCGAGGATGAGAGCGAATAGGGCTTTTAACCCTTGA
>OMKK01090258.1:0-18502 GCA_900302305.1 Polymixia japonica
CATGAAGCCGCAGACCAGGCAGAGACCCGCACAAGCCATCTGGAGGATCCCCAAGACCACCACACTGCGCTGGTTGAAGATAAAATACCTGTAGCGGTCCATTTCCCTGCAAGACCTAGTTTGTCAGGTTAAGACCCGTTAGAAACCGCTCTGAGATCAGTATCCAGGTCTTTAAGACCCGTTAGAAACCGCTCTGAGATCAGTATCCAGGTGTTTAAGACCCGTTAGAAACCGCTCTGAGATCAGTATCCAGGTGTTTAAGACCCGTTAGAAACCGCTCTGAGATCAGTATCCAGGTGTCTAACTAACAGTGTTATTGTGTTGGACGCATGTTGCGCCCGAACGAGCGGAAACTCTAAAAGTTTGCGGAACCCGGCAACTAATGTGACCTAAACGGAGTGAAATTAAATCCACGCACAATTGTTACCGAATCGTATTTAGACTAGTGTTTAACGAGCTATAGAAACGCGGTGATCATTTTCATCCAAAGCGGCTCTTTAACCTACTTTGATGTGACTTCCGGGCCGCGGCGGTGTTCGTGTTGACTCAGCAGAGCAGGTGAAACTGAACAGCTCAGATTAACCTGCTGAACACCTGTTGTTTCATTTAACTCTTTCTATGTCTAATCTAACTCATGTTTTTCCATCCAAATGTTGTCATCCCACTAAGGCATATTTCTTTGAAAGATTAGTGCAGTTTAAAACTGTGGAGCATGTGTCCCATTTCATCTCCAATAATCTTTATACTTCAGATTTTACTTTATAATAGTTTGTTTGCGCGCGCATGCTCGCGAGGAGTGGACTAATGACGTCACGTTGTTTGTTTTATAAACTTAAATAATAACTCAACATTATTTTAGTCTAAGTGCTAAATTGTTAGTAGGCTACTAGAGAAAAAAAAACCAATCCTTTACTTTGGTATTGATTTTTTGTTTTGTTTTTGTTTATTCTGCTAAATAAAAACTACTTCACTGAAGACAATGCATGTACTTGTGTGCTACAGCATACTACTTTATACTTACTATATTATTGCCTGATTTATGGTTGTATGTAAATTGTGTTTTGTTTAGAATTATACTCATTCTTATAGAGTTGTATTTAGACTATTTAAAATCATTCCTCCTTACATTCTTTCTCAATATAGCACTTTATAATCTTTTCAGTTTTCCAATTTCATTGTTTTTCCTCAAAATACAGGACTAAATACGTAAACCATACCAATACTCAATTTGACAGAACTATTACAGCCTACTTGTGGTACTGCAACCATGCCTTCTTTAAGAAAACATGCATTGTCAACTTAGTTTTACTTTTGCTCTCATTGAAGCCTAATTAATGCAGGAGATAATATTGTTTACTCTACTGTAGATAAGAAAACAGTAAAGCCAGAATATAGACAATCTGCAATAGTTTAATAATTAAATAAGTTTGAGATGGCAGCAATAGCAAACATATATATACAGTATATATGAACTGCAATTCTATGATAAGAAAGAGGCATGTGGAACAGTTAGCTTTATTTTGGACTTTATTTTGCAGTGTGTCACAGTTACAAACTAGTCAGGTTAGAAAATTGGGTCAAGGTTTCTATAGCATTTTCCTATAAGAATAGACCACAATGTTTTCTCCCAAACTGCTTTCACTCACAAGGCACCTCTAACAGTCTCAGGAAATATTTCTTCAGAAATTCCAAATATACCCACAGTAATCAATATAAACTTGTCAGTGAGCCTATAAAGTTGTACATGTTTAAAATGTCATTTTAAGTTGTTGGGGTACATGACGGAAATGAATGGGGGCCACGTTTGATAGGCTCAAGTCAACTGTATTAGTTAAAATGAAGTAAATGTCTGCTGAATGGTTTAAATAGATAACTGTTATTGTACAAACATGTTATTCTAGTGCTGTCAAACTCAACACCCGGAGGGGAGAAAACCCTGTTGAGTAAATTGCAACTGCTACTTAAAAGTAGGTTACACACAGTCAGGTGGAGATGCAATGGAAATGGAGAATAGTAAGGTAACTTCTGGTATTGTCCTAAATCTATCAGCACCAAACATAAGTAGAGAACCTTTTATTCCCTAAATTAACTTTTGGTTTCTTGAATAGTTCTTGTGTTGCTATAGCCCTGTGTAAGCTGAGTGCAGAGCTCCATAGCCTACACTCATATCGAGGCGCACAAGCAGCATCCCATCATGTTTAGCTACTTCTCTGATATGTATGGGGCAGTTTGCAGCTGCAGGGGATATCAAGTGTTTAATACCACTGGATGATCATAAGAGGGTTATTTTATTGTCCAGAGGTGTTAATCTTTGTTCTCATTGGCCAGTCGGATATGCCTGTCTCTGCTGGAACACCTCCAACTCCTGTTTGTACCAATCAGGGGCCTCCGGGCCATTCTTCCCCACAGACTCATGATCGTAACCATAGGCAACTGTCAGCTCCTCATCCTTCTGCACTGCCCTCAAGGTCCGGACACACTTGATAGGCCCAAAACGAGGGTGAACAAATCTATGCAGACAAAGAAAAGGAAAGATCAGTTTAGAAGCGCACACCAGTTACACAACTGTGGGAGTTAGTTCCATTTAAATTCCAGGAAAGTACTGAATTTCTTGTTTTGAATTTCTTTTTCCATCTCCAACATTACCTGGGCGGTGATTTATCTTGGCAGCCTCTTGTGTTTGATTTACAATATAGATTATTTTGATGAACTTTCACTGCCATGTCTATACACACTTACATAAAAAGGCCATTGTACAACTTAAACACATTTACATCTATCCCGGTGGACCTCACTTCAATTTCAAATCGGTGTGCCAATCTTATAGCCTGTGTCTCAGGTAGACTTGCTGAGTCCTTCGCTTAGTTCTGGGCGTCTTACACTACATTGTAACTGGTCCATCATTTACAGAGTAGGACAAACAGTTCCGTTTGTTTGAACACACAGGCTGTACTAGTTCCAAACGGGTTTTTTATTAATGTGTCAAGTCAATTAATTGTCAAATCAATTAATATTTCCTTAATTCATCCAAATTTTGAGTGTTTATTTATTTTTTTATTAAAAAAGTTACAAAGTTGGAAATGCCTGGAATGCGCTCGTATGCATATGATCGATATGTCCTCTGATGACTGAGTCTGATTCCTCCCACCTCACTGGAAAGCCCAGGACAACAGATTTGTTGTGGCAATTCATGCAGTCGTTTTTACTCACACTGACATGCCAAATGTGACAGAAGTATCAAGATATTATGTGCGAAGTTAACTACTATGTCTACAATAATTCACTCCCAGTTTCCTATCGCTATATATCCATCATATTCTCACTATGAGCATGAATAGTCTGCATGAAGACTAGCATCTGTACTCACGGGTCATATTTGCAGTTGGGTGTGAAGGAGTGGTTGCCCTTGTGAGCCAGTGAGGCACAGTATCTGTCTGTCTGGTCGAATGGCTGAGGGACATCAATCACCGTGTCCTCGTCCAATGAGATGGTGTTCCCATTCAGCGCCCAGTCTCTACTATCCACCTGGGACGTCAATGTGGGGATGCCCAAAAACAAAACAGTTTAATTAATGCCACTTTAGACTCAAGGATCAAAAGGTTGGACCGAAAATTTCCCAAGGGGAAGAAAGTAGAAAATACACATAAGTATCTGTAACTCCCCAAGTGCATGTACATGTCGAAACACCCACATGAACATACGTCAACAACCACTCGTACACAACGCGTACCTCTGAGTGTGTGATACGTATTCCATTGTAAAAGGCCATCACAGTGTCTGGCCCAGCGTCTGTCTTGGCAAACAGGCCTTGTCCTGCTCCTTTAATGAGGGAGTCTGCCACAAACACCCTAATAAGCAGGAATACAATTGATATGTAGATGTTTGAACTGGGTTTAGGTTTCGATTGGTATAGAGAACAAAAAAAAGCCATGCTGATATTGATCTGCTCCACCAATATTCTCAACTAGATGGTAGTTTCTGGGGACATTATTCCTCAGCCTAGCACGGATCCAAAATGCTGACCTACCTTTGGCTCTCATAAGGGTCTGGAAGCAGAGCATGGGTGGCAATACAGGTGGAGGTAGACTTGTCATATGAGTACACAGAGCCTTGAAATGAGAAAAGTGTTGCTTGTTATTAGCCAGGTCTTACTTTGATAACATTGTCTCCCTCCTTTACATACAGTACAGCATCGCTGCCTGACATGCCAAGAACCACAAAAAAATGTACAGGAAGAAGAATGTGGCGTTCATTTTTAGCCAGCCTGAACCTTCCCTTAATTCAACACAAGTGCAAAATGACATCACTTACTGCCAGGCGTGACTTCGAAGTGTGGCCTGCCCGTCTCTGTGGAGACCAGGGTGGCTTGTCGGGCCTTGATTAGCTCTCCTTCAACAAAGCTTCCGTAGAGAGCCATCTTGCTGTCAGGGTAAATGTATGCCACCGAATCACCGGTCATCTCCCCGTCCTCGTTCACCTTCCCAAACACACAACCCTTGTCCTAGAGGCAGCAAGGTAGACACAAACATGTACAATGCAAAACAAAACAAAAAAAGAACACAAAGATCATTCACTTACACAAAAACACACATATACTGCACGCGCGTGCGCACACACACACACACACAAACGACAGTTGAAGGATGGCACACAGATGTGGGGGGGGGGTGTAAGCAGTGTTCTGCAAGATGTGCACCCTACAATATTTAAAATAAGAAAACTATACGAATAAATGCTAAAGACAAATACATTGGACAATTGGAATTTTATTTAAAGCAATTTAAAAAAAGGTTATCTGTATGTTCAGATAAAATAAGTCTAATTACTTCCCTCTCCGTTTTGATTGTGTCTCAGTAGTAATGTTTCCCTCCGCTTTCTGGCCTTGGCTTTGCTATAACCCGTAGGGCAATATATCGATATTATATTGATACTGTGATATGAGACTAGATATCATCTTAGATTTTGGATATAACATTGTGATATGACATAAGTGTTGTCTTTTCCTGGTTTTAAAGGCTGCATTAGTAAAGTGTTAAAGTGATGTAGTTTTCTGAACCTACCAGACTGTTCTAGCTGTTCTATTATTTGCCTTTACCCACTTAGTCATTATATCAACATTACTGATGATTATTTATCAAAAATCTCATTGTGTAAATATTTTGTGAAAGCACCAATAGTCATCCCTACAATAATGTGGCAATATCGATATTGAGGTAAAAATATAGTGATCTTCAATTGGCTCATCTGACTTTGGACTTTCACGAAAATGTGTATTTGCCAAAATGTCTTTAAAAATTAAACTAAGCTGTCAGAAAGTGTCCTGCTATTTATCTGCTTAAGTTATCAAGAGAGCAAAGGATGTGGGGCTACCAGGGCTCAGAGGGTGCAATCATCTAAATATGCTGACTTCAAGGGTGGAAAAGCCTAAATTATTTCATGTTTGGTAAAGTATATTTTATTATGTTTTTTTCCAATAAAAGTCCCAAGGTCAAATTGCCAATTAAATCTTTGTATGCAGTTGTGCTAAATAAAACTTAATTAAAGCACATTGTACTGATATGAAAAGGTGAAAAGCAAATGACCTCATTTTCCAGCATGCAAATGGGAAAGACAAAGGTTTTGAATAAACCAATGTGCATGTCCAAATAATCAGTGTACACACTGAATAAACACTTTATGAATATGAAGAGCTAACATGTGTGCATTTTATAACTTTACGCAGTCTGAATCAGTCACCAAGGCAGCAGCAATCCAGTGTGCAGGTTTATTTTGTCCATTGAAATGCACCTGGTCACTATTTTGGAGATGTATCCAGTCCTGTTTTTCTTAAAGGTATAATGAGTAGGATTTTCCTAAAAAACAATGTATAGACTCGTACAAAAATAATCCCTCTCAATCATCACTTGTGTTCATCACTGACCCACTAGAAGTGTGTGGTGGTGTCTGTATCTGCAGAGATCCTGCCCTCTGCCTGTGTTATTATTTTGCTGTGTTCAGGACGTTTCTGGGCGTCAACCTTTGGGCAGCGGATGCTTCTGCACATGTGCTTCTGGTGTCGTTGAGCCGGGGAGGAGGGGCCAACTTTGAATACAACCGACAAATCCTACTCATTCTGCCTTTAAGCATTGTTGTTACTCATATTAAGGGTCTGTAAGCATTTGAAAGCCCAGGCGAATTTGTTTTACTTTTATGACCGAGTGTTGCGCTGACTCACAGGATAGTAGATCCAGCATTCCCCACAACGGCTATTCTCTCTGTATTGGCCCTTGAACACCAGGCGTCCCTCTCCATCGTACTCCTGAGCAGGCCCATTGAGCTCACCATCCACATACGTCCCATGGAGCACGCCCCCATCCTCATAGGTATACACCCCCTGTCCCTGCAGGGCATCATCTACATAGAAGCCCTCCAGGGAACTGCAGAGACAAAAGAGGAGTCACAAAATTATGCACAATTATGTGAGATGAGACGTGATCGTAACCTAAACTGTTGTTACATTTTTGTCAAGCTGTTGTACCCAAGACCAAGCCATCTATAACAGGGTTTGTCTAACCTTGCGACATTCACTGTTCAGTGCGCAGATCCTGATTAGAGCCTGCCTACTCCAAAACTGTATCCGGTAATTTGTATCCGAGTTGTTACAAGTTAGAATAAAATATGGACATACCGAACAAAGTATTCCAAGAAGTACTTGAAGAAACTTGCTGGATCCATAAGATTACATCTTTGAAGCCACTACAGCGACTTTGCATCAGAGATTTAATTGACAAAAGAGACGTTCCGTTTCCGTATCCGCTGAGACCAGATCTGCAAACTGCAAAGTGACTTGCCCCCAGGGTGGGGTTTGTCTGTATGTCTGTCTGTCTGTCCCCACAAAAGCAGACCAATCACAGCTCACATCACTGCATGATGTCACAAAACCAAAACTTAAAAAGGAAACCTAACATTGGTGTAGCCGCAGCAGAGAACACACCACAGACGGCACTGAAGCTAACGATTCATTCACAAACTGCACATGTAGTAACTTGCTACCGATAGCTAAAGATTGGACAGGGAGGCCACAACGTTATTAGACTGTCTTTTTATTTACTTATTTTTTAAGTGTGACTTAAAAGTCATAGATTTGCATTCGAAACATTTTTCCCTTATCACACATTTACCACAGTCAACAATGTGATTGGGAACACAAAAAGCAAGGTAACAGGTGTATGTCCACTGAAATCCCAATCAATCAATCGATTCAAAAATCATTCAATTACATCCCTTATATCAAGTAGGGGTAGCAGGAAATGAAGAGTAGACCGGTACAGTCTGGGATGAAGACAGAAGGGAAGAGACAGATGTTTTTCTGTTTTGTCATACAATACCTTCCATCAAAGAAGAAGAACTTGCCCTTGCCGTTCTTCTCTCCATGGATGAAATGTCCTTCAAAACGATCACTAGATGAGTAGGTCACAGTACAGAACCCATGGGGCAGATCATCTTCATCCAATGGACCTGAAGACACACAGTGTTGAGCTTGAGTTGGTTGTTCTATATAAGCACAGGTCTACATACAAGAAAATCTATGCATGGCTACCAAGTCAATGACCCTGCCTGATGATGCCATTTGTGGAAACCTCCCAAGCAGGGTTGCCAGTGGTTTCGGTTTCTTGGGCAAGTTTAAAAACACAAGCGCCAGCATCTAAATCAATGTTTTAGATGATAGAAGAGATGAGAAAAGCAAGGTGGTTATAATAAAAGTTTCAGCTCCTGGCAGGATCCACACATTTAAAAAAAGAATGACATATTAGCTTAAGAGGCTATGTAGCTATGTGATACAAGCTATCAATAACTAGTGTGTGTATAATGTGTGTGCGTGTGTGGCAAGAAGGGCCTAGTTGATGAGAGAAAGAGAAGATGATGAGCAATAGCAAGGTGGTCAGAACAGAATATAGCTAACTAATTTAGGATTTCTTTTTAACTAAAAAAATTCGAAACCTCAAAATTCTCAAAACCCTATTATTTAGCTATTTATAAAATATGCATTTTAAAACCTTCAAACCTTCATTTTAAACCAAATCCTTATATTTGGGCTACTTTTAGCACATTTGGGGCAGATTTTGAACAGTCTTTAAGATTGAAATTTTAGAAGGACCTGGCAACCCTGCTCCCATGCAAGTGTAGCAGGACCTGGCAACCCTGCTCCCATGCAAGTGTAGTCCACAGAAGCAACAGGCCAATTTGACAATTCACAATAGGTTGAACGAGTTTTTTCCCCTCCCCAAACTAAAATTCGGTGAAGGTATTGCAGATGTTAAACCTTTTGCAGTAAAAATTATCCCACAATCACAAAAGGAGTGTTCACCAAGTCGGCATTGGAGATACAAGGCTGCAAGGAAACACTCGGAACTTACCTTTCACATCACATTTGTTCAGGAAGTTAGTTTGTTTCCTCTCAACAGAACTCCGTCTATATCGTATGAAACAATCATAACTGAGGTACCTGCAGAAGTCTGGTCTTCTAGGATTACAAACATGACACAGCATGAACTACTGATGGCCTGAACACAAACCACAAACAAGTCGCTCATGTAGCAACACTGTCGCTGGTCCAAATGAAAACTAATGTACACATTTCATTTTGTTCTATATTTTCTCTTGAGTATTTTCTGTAGACGAGGAAACGGCGGAACCACGTGTTTCTGCGGCTGGCCTGGCTCGCCTGTCATGTGGGTTTCCTTCTGAAATAAAACCCCTGGACGAGCGGCCCAGCCGGTTCACACTGCAGGAAACAAGCGGCTTGCAGATTTACACAAAGCTGACAGCAGAATATCAAATCAAAGCGCTGTAAAGTGAAACTAGTTGCATGTTTCCTTTAGAGGCTACCTTCCACGAGTTCTTCTATGTTTTCATCATCGCTGTCCATAGTTGCGCCGCCAGCCTCTCCTCTCTCTGCAAGGCTGCCTCTCTCTGCAAGCCTCTCCTCTCTCTGCAAGCTTTCTGGATCACAAGCATGGAGGGATCAAGGGAAGCAATTTCCTCTCACCACCGATTTCCAATTTATGATCATTTATCCTAAACCCCACATTCACCGCCACCGCCTTTCATCTTCATTGAGAGACCTCCTGTAACTTTATCCCAAGTGACGACAAAGCTTCACATCACATACATCATTGGTTTTTCTTGCGTCATCTTACTAACTAGTTGAATATGCACACAAAAATAAACAAACTGATCGGAGGTGATCTTTTTTCTGAGGTCATGGTCGTGTGTTCGTGTTTACATAACCTTCTAGTGATAATAGGAATGGGTAGTGTAAAAACCAATGTCCTGTTTGGTTAGACCAGCCTGACTCAGTGTTCTGATGGAAAAGTGGAAGTCACAGAAATAGTAGGATAGTAGTAGTAGCTTTACAGTTACAAACCAGTTTACAGTATCATATTATCTTGATAGTTGAACTAAATAGAACAACACCTGTTGTTTGGGGAAACTGGGTCCAGTATGCAAGAGCAACATTAAAGGGATAGTTTTTTGGGGGAATTTGGCCATTTGATACTTACCCAGTTGATAAAATGTTTTTGCTCCTATGCCTGAATGTAGGACCAAATATGCGTCACACAATTTTGGGCACTTAGGACAGATTTCCTACTCTGAGACACTTGATAAATACAGGGCCTGGTAACCTGTTCCTGATCCTCCTGTTATTGGCAGGCTTTGGTAACACAGCATGATAGTACTTGCTGATGCATATTTTCTTACGCTTCCTTCAGGAAACTGCTGAGGTTGTACAAGTAGGAAGCTACAAGGACAGCAACCTAAGATTTTCACCAAAGCAATGGAAACTGGGTCCCCTATTCTTCTGGCTGCAGTGTCTCTTGTATCTGCCCTGCAAATGGGTAAGCTAAACATGTGAAATATTTAAAGGTAGCCTACATGCCAGCTAATGAATTATAAAAAAAGAAGGCAGTTTTTTTCTTTGGGTGGGGAACGTCATGTTGGGACAGAGGTTGTACAGTGAGTAGGTAGGTGGTAGTTGTAGTCTCTTTAAGCTCGCAGATGTATCATGGGTTATAAAAAATTAAAAACATGTTTTTCAGCATGGATAATAATAACAATAATGCTTGAATGGTTGTGTCACTCTAATAAAAATATATTTAAAAGAGAAAAACATAGTAATTGTCCTCTCAGGCTACCTGGCCACACGGGTTGGATGGTCTAGAATGGCCCACAAGATCATGCCACCTGCTGTCACAGGACCCCCAGAATTTGAGAGAACTTTTCGAGCACAGTAAGAGGGCTGAACTTTTAACAGAACTTTTCATTGGCTGGTGTCATGTCATATGTTTGATCTCATAACACAAAAAAGACATTATGACATAATGGGTGACTGTGTGTTTGTGTGTGTATGTGTTGATGTCTTGTGTTGTGGTTGTATGTTTGTGTGTGTGAATATGTGTCTTGTGGTTGAAATGTGCCCTCCTCAGCCAGAACTGTGTAGAGTTTTACCCACTATTCCTGGTGATACTTTGGACCTGCGGGACCTTTTTCAGCGAAGTGACTGCAGCTGGGGGAGGGATTGTGTACATGGTGGCCCGACAAATGTATTTCAATGGATATGTCAATTCCACCAAGAAAAGGTAATGTCTCACTGCAAACAACCTGCGTCTTTCTGCCTTGTTTTAAGGTACTGACTGTGTTTCTAGAAATCCTTTACACGAGTGAAACTGCATTGAAATCAAGCAAGAATTACTCACAGAATTAATCACTTACTCACTTTTTGTATATTAATTCCCAGATTCCTTTTGATTATCAGCATTCCCCAGTCCTGTCCAGGCTTAAGAAGAGATAGATTACATGTATTGGTGTTACAGGGTTAAAGTATTTACAAAAACTGGGAAATGTATATTATGTAGTATGGTAGGATATGGCATGACAGAAATTAGGGCTAAAAACAACCATTTACTGCTGTAAAAATATTTGATGACTTGGACTTGTGTGAGTTTGACTGTGCAATTTCTCTTTTTTTATAGGTTACGTGGTTTTTATCTGACTTTGGCTGTCTTCTTCTCTTTGGCCCTGTTGAGCACCATTGGAATAGTGCGTCTAATGCTACTCCAGTACTTTGACATCCACCATTAAAGTTCATTAATATACACTATGGAGGATGTTTTGGGTCAGAATTCAAATATAATCATTAAATTATAAATGCTTAATTTTTTACTGCAGCACTAGGAATCATTATAACACAATTAAATGTGAAAAGTGAACATTTTAAAAGAGAAATTGAAAACTTAAAGCTACTATAGGTAACTTATAGCGGCCTCTAGAGTTTGCTAGTGGTATTTTTAACTGTCAAAGCCAAACTGACGTGCGATTGTTTACATTGATGACTGAGTGTTGGACTACTGCTGTCTGTCGTCATGCCAACATGTTCACAGAGGTAAAGTAAAACTGCCATGCTATTATATGCCGTAAAGCAAGCTGAACCGAAGTGATGTGTTCGGTCTATCTCTCCTCCGCTCTAGTTCGCTAGTGGGCACAGCAATGCATGCAAATATACAGCTATGCAAATAGCCTAAACTATCTGGCAAAGTAATTCTCCGTCTCCGACATGACAAACCAGCGGAAAAATAATAATAATGTTGTTTGTTGTCATGAAACGAGATAGACACTTGTATCTCGGCCAATATTTTTGTTGTTTTTGCTATTTTTCTATAGGGTAGACCCACATAAAACTTAAACTGGGGGGGCAGAAAATACAATTGAGGGGGCAAAGCCGGGTATGACAGTAACTACAATGTTGTTGTTTTCTTTCATCTTTTATATTGTGTTTTCAGTTAACAAAAACGATTTTGACATTCGTTTTGTTATAATTGAATGTAACAATATTTAACAACTTGGATTTGTGCATGTTTAATTAAGTCTGGACAAATGTTAGACTTTATATTATAAAGTGATGTCATATTTTAGTCTTAATATCATTTCATTTCACTTTTTTACTTATTCAGCTATCTCGATAATAATCTTCCTATCAATTAAACTTTGTGTCATTGTCAGAATTTTCATCATCGTAGTCACCGTCACCACTGTTGTTGCCTTGATGACAATCACTTTAATAATTCCCATTATCCTTGTCTTTACTATTTAACACAATGAATAAATACAAGGCTACACTGAATCACATGCATTTGTTTATTATATTACATGTTTTTAACTTATTTCAATAACGGCTACATTTAATTTAGTTATTTGATTTTAATTAAAAACAGATTAATTTCCTAAACAGGGAAATATAGCAACATTTCATATAAAATTGTAATTACATACACTTCTACGGGATTTTGAGTCGTAAATATTCAACATGTTATCGGGGCGGCCTGACTGGTTCAGACATTACAGGATAATCTGACAGATCGGTTCCGACCAACCTGAAACGGGAACGCCCCTCCCCCCTTTTTATGACTGGCTTGACACTTTTTTCTCGCTATAGCTCAAAAATAAATAACAGCGTAATAAATATTATTAAATCTGTAAATATTATGATATATATTGAACTGTTACATAGTTTACGTGTTTGTGTGTGTATAGCAACTTCTGATCAACCCATATCAAGTTCAGGTTTAAATGAACAACTTCCGGTTAGTCCCACCCATTTCCGGATTAGGCCCCGCCTCTTCCGAGTACGGCTACGACTTGAGTTTAGTTGGTTTAACAGATGCAAATACAGATGTTCGTCTCTAGTGTCTGAGACAACAGGCTGATGTGTTGTTGAAGCTCAATCTGCCCATGTCTGGTTTACGTGGTAGGTAGAAATTTAGAATAACATATGTATAGAAGTTATCTCCCAGTTATTTCATTTACCTATCATAACTCAATGAGCCCCGCCCACTAATTACCAAGACATGCAGGCTTGGTCCCTGTTCTCTTCATTAGATTGAATACTGAATATGACAGGCTTGGTCCAGTATGACTGGCCAGAAATTAATTGCTGTCTAAATCACATCATTAAATGTTCAATAGAACAGTGGTAGTAGGTCTGTTCGTTTTTCCACACCAGGCGCTTTCCTCTATTGCCTTCCACCGCCCTCTATCTCCCTCTATCTCCCTCTATCGCCCTCTATCTCCCTTTATCTCCCTCTGTCTCCCTCTATCGCCCGGTGCTGGTAGCGACATTGTTGGACATATTGGAGCAGCATCTGTCGTTCATCTGTGCGGAGTGAGAATTCACACCAACGTTGTTGTTTTTGCCGGTATTCTGGACATCGGCACAGCACTCAATTATATTTTTTCACTTGAGGTAAGTGTACACATCTCACGATATCGCACAGTACTTATTTTTGCATAGCTAAAGGTAACACGGTAGCATCAGGCTGGTTAGCTGGTTAGCTAGCAGCAGGCCCAGTCAAAGACCTTAGAGTTTACATATCAAGATGTCTCACGCCGCTACGTCTATAGAATCCCTCGTCCGCTAAGAAGGAACCAAACATGGTGGGTCATCCCGCGCATACATACAACAGTCTGAAATAAAATGTTAATGAATATTTATGTTGGTCGTTTAGCAGGGTAACAGATAATACACACAGCAGGTAATTTATGCAATAATCTAGCGAACATTAGTCACCTATAGCGTACAGCACCAGACCATACGTGCAAAAGGAACATGTACTAAACAAATGTTTTTTCTTTGTTTTGTTTTTTAAACTAATTTAAAGACATTTCTAGGTCCCGCTATCAGCTATCAAGTAGCTTGAAAACATTACGCCGTTTGGCAAAATCAAATTAGCCCCTCGCAGAAAAAAACGAGGCTGAAGTTGGCTACTTATTGGAATTTTCCTTAAATGATTCAGCTATGATGTTATTCCACCTGTAGATGTCACTGTTTCCTCTTTTTTAATTACTAACCTGCAATGAATACTATAAACGTCCACAGTAAAAGAGAAGAAAAAAATAAACAGCGACTGTCCCGTTTGCATTATTGTATGGAATGTATTTAAAAATGTCAAAAACCTACTTTATAAAGTTTAAAGCAACACTACATGACAAGATGGACTGTAATTAAATAACAGAAAGAACAAAGGTGAAACACTCATGACCTTCTAATCATCAAAACCAGCAAGAATTTGACACAGGTATGAAAGACCAATGACTGACGAAAATACAGAATAACATTTTTTATTATGACATTCTTAATATGGAGTCTCAAACTTTATGGGCCTAATATAATCTAATGTAGAACAATTATTGCATTACCTGCCTATTTGCTATGGCCATCCCTGTTGAATATCTAATTGTCTCAACAATTTGACACTTAGGTATGACAGACAACATCACTAAGTACCACAATACTGAATTATGAGTTATTTTACTGAGTTATTTTACTTAGAGTTTCTTTAGTCACCTTCTGAATATGGCATGTCAGACTGTATTGTTGACCTAAGTCATTGCATTACCTGCCTTCTTTCTATGGCCGTCCCTGTTGAAAAAAAAGATATTCACTGAATGTGAGACGCTCATTGACTCCAGTCAAAAAAGAAGCGATCTAATCTGCTTAACTGGCTTTTAAGGGAAGACAGAAGTAGTCGAATGTGTAGTTTCTCCCTTTGCCTGTATTCTTTCTAGCCTTAATACAATGTGTGTTCTTGTTCCACCGTCAGGCCATTATAAGAAAATTCCATATCTGCCTTTAACTCCATAGCATGTGATGAAGCTTGCAAGCATGGTAGTTTAGTTTAGCTATTCATCTTTTCTGTTTTCTGTTCTTTACAACTTCAGTGTCCCTGAGAGTCGCAGCCCTGCATTCCAAAAAGGAAGACGAGTACTTCACCATGAGCTCAGATGATGGTAAGACTACATGCACACACACACACACACACACACACACACACACACACACACACACACACACCCAGCATAACTTATCTCTAGGCCACAGTAAGATACAAAGCCGTGTACTGTGTGCCCAATGTCCCATGAAGCTCAAGTATTTTCATGTACATTGGCACTCAGTAAGTTGACTTGTCTGTGCAGGTGACATGGAGAACCAGGCTGAGCTGGAAGAGAAGACAAGGCTCATCAACCAGGTGTTGGAGCTTCAACATACTCTAGAGGGTGAGACCCCACCACACACACACACACACACACACACACACGCAAACCTTATTTAGTAATCTTAAAGGCCGAATGAATAGGATTTATTGGTTGGGGTTTGTAAACACAACATTCAAAATCATACCACCATCACTTTATATAAACGTGGTAAAATTGGAGAAGAGAGAGTGCGCTGATAGTGATGGAAGGGTGATAATTATTTTATCTTTTTATTTTCTCAGCCTGTCTGGGGATTCAAGCTGGCAACCTTATGGTCATTAGCTAGCTTTTCTAGTTGACAGGCTATCAGTTATATCTTGTATTATATTATATTGTATTGTAAAGATTAAAGTTTAGTTTTTTGGTTGTTGAATGTGATGTTAATGTTGTTGCTGAAGATGGTGTTTTGTGTTTTATTCAGACCTGTCAGCGCGGGTAGACGCTGTGAAGGAGGAGAACCTGAAGCTGAAGTCAGAGAACCAGGTTCTCGGTCAGTACATCGAGAACCTCATGTCTGCCTCTAGCGTCTTCCAGACCACTGACACCAAGAGCAAACGAAAGTAAGGACGACTTCAGAGAGTCTAGACCTAGACTTCCCCGCTACCCCTCACGATTCCCCTAAGCTGAAACGTTGGACCCCAAACATCCCGGATCACTGGACTCTAGAACTCCCAGACCCAGATGTAGCTGATCCCCTTCGTGGGCCTGGCTCCGTTCCAGGGCGCAGGTCACATCCAGATCTAGCTCTGTCTCCTAATCCCTAGCTTCTACCCCCGACATGGTGCATCTCTAGCATCAGCTCTCCTTCCAGTTCTTGCTGGGACCAGACCCAGGCAGCCTGTTCCCCTGCAGCCTGACTAGGCTAACAAGGAGCCCAGACCCAGGTCTTACCTTTCTACCTGCTCGGCATTGCTGTTACAGTGGGTACGTTTACATGCAAACTATACACCTATGACTGTGATTTATCAGATTAAATCGATAGTTCGATTAAAGCATTTACATGGTTTAGTACTCGTCGTCTAACAACCCATGTTTACATGGATTCATGTCATTGTCAGGTAAGTTTACTCTATTATGTGATGTTATGACATCCATCCACTGGCTATGCCAATTTCAGGCAGAAACGGTCAAAACATTTAGTCAGACTGCAGTTGATACGCTTACAGAACATGCTAATGCATACAGTATTATTTTGAGCGCTATCTTAAAACGGAAGTTGCAGTAATGAACCCATGCAGCATGTTACACTTGAGGGTCCTCATGTTGTCATTTGTACACAGACAAACAGCTGCTGATTGTGGGTTAACCATTTTGACACATGCACACTTTGAAAAGGCTGAATGAAAACAGACCGAGGCGTCAAATAAATCAAAAGAATGAACAGGAATCTAGCTGTATTAAAGGTGCTGTTTGTAATATGTTGAAATCAATTAAGAAGTTGAATTACCACATTGTATTGTAAGATATAGTATAATGTGATCATCTGAAAGCTTTCCTTCCCCGTCTGGTTTGATGTGACTACTTCTTGCTCTTTGTTTTGTGTTGACAAACTGTCAAACAGACCCTCCCGTCAGCCTGCACAAACCTGAGACACCGCGCTTCTTGTTTTGGTTTGTTATTGTAGCTCACCCCACTAATGCTCGAGTGCCGATCTTTCAGATGGTACCTTTAACCGAATTCAGCTTTCCCTGATTACGACCTTACTCCGATTAAGGTAACCAGACTCAGGTGTTTACATGGCAGTTGAAATGGCCGTGGTATTGCCTTAATCGTATTGTGATTGGACTTTTAGTGTGCATGTAAGCGTACCCAGTGTCTACTCTCCAATCCTCACGTTCCCTCTCCTCTCTCCTTCTCTCAACACCCTGCTAACCCCAAAACATTCACCACTGCCACTCCTCCAACCTCATAGATTCTTAATCTAGTTAAGATATCAAATGTTTACGTTAAATTTCCCATGTTCCTTTTGATATTTATTATTCATTGTTGTTGTCATTGCCATTGTTGGATCTTTATTTTGCATGTATTTTGTTTTTGTTACTGATTATAATGTGACCTCTAATAAGAGGAGGGGTGTTTAAAGCCCCATGTAGGACTGCCTCGTCTTTCTCGTTTCAGTACAACAATGTCACATTTTTCTTGTCATGTTGTGGATATGATGTGTCAATCACCAGGGATTAAAGTTCTCTGTCACTACAACGGCTTTCCATCAGTTGGATTCTTTTTAGAGCGGCCATTTTTTTTGCTTTCAGGTTAACTAGCATGGACACACTTTTACTGAAGGAAGGCTCAGATTTATCAGATATTGGTAAAACTGTCAGAAATAAATGGCGATGGGCTTGGCTCTGCGTAACAGGAGAGTAAGCCTTTTAGTTCGTGGTGCAAAAATATCAAACAGCCAGGGGGACACAGGCCACCTTGGAGATTTGATTGGCCACCCAAAAATCCTAGTCTATGATTGGCCGTCAACCAGGTCGAAGGCGGGAGGCTTTTCTTGATGTATTTGGTGGAAATCAGCGCAACCAAGAAATTAAAGAAAGCAAACTGAGGGAAAACAACTGCTAACTAATCTCTTTAAAAAGAAAAGTGAGCACAACTAGCACAGTTTAAGATAATATCAGCAGTTGTTTAGATTGAGGGCAGGCAGCCAGGCATATTTGTAAGATAAATTAATCAGCATCATAGCTACAGTGTCATATGATATTATATCTATCAACATTACCTTGCAAAGCTTAACATCCACACGCGTACAGTCACAAGATTCATTTGTTTACTTTAATCCCTGATTCTCACATTGAACTGAATGAGTCTAGTGCATTAGCTTTATGTTAAACGGGCAAAATCCACCTCTTGGATTTTCTATTTACACCTGCAACAATTCCCAGGCTACTTCACTTTCTCTATGTACTTTTATGCTTAAATAGTGAAGAAAGTACTGTATATGTGAGAACTTTGATGATATCTTAACCCTGTTGTCTTTGTACAATGTTTACACATCACCATTTTATGTTGCTAATTTCAAATGCATTTCATTTAATAGCGTTAATGGTGGTGACATTTCTCTTTATATTTCACATGCTCACAGGCTCACTAAGGGGACAAGCAAGGACAAGTGAGCCACTGTATAGTTGTTGCTTGTTTTTAACGGCAGATGAACGTAACACAGGCCTCCATATTCAACTGTCATGCAGGACCTGGTTTCCCAAGAGCATCTTACTGACAAGATTGTTATTGTATCTTAAGTTTAAAACGAGAGAGGTATAGCTGTGTTTGGGAAACTGGGCCTGATTGTCGTCATCTATATAGTGGTTTTGTGCATAGGTGTGGTATGGATCCTGGAAGAGAGCAGAGAGCAGAGTTAAAGGTCCTAAGCCATATACATACTCTGCTCAATTTAGAGTTAATTCTTTTGTTTGCGTAAACTCTTCTCTCT
>OMKK01090273.1:0-10112 GCA_900302305.1 Polymixia japonica
CATCTCCTCCCCCAAAGCGTCCCCTCACCGGTCCAGGCCAATGAGCAGGCGGCTCCTCTCCTCCTCCTTCTGGCTCTCGTTCTTCAGGTCAGCAAACACCTGGGTGAAGTAGTGCGGGTCAGAGTTGATCTGGAGCATCTTGGCGCTCATCAGGTTGATGATGGACAGGCAGCGGTCCCAGAAGGTCTCCTTGGAGCTCTCCACCAGGAAGGGCTTGAGTGGGTAGGAGATCTCGTTGCCCATGTAGGAGTAGGACAGGTAGAGGCAGGTGAGCAGCACGGCCTGCAGCTCGTGCTCCGTGGCCACCTCGGAGGAGACCACGTCGCGGCACAGCATGTAGACAAAGACCACGTTGGCCGGGGTGATAAAGCCCTGGTCCTGCCAGCCTTGAAGCAGCAGAGAGCGATCCACGCTGCGCAGCCACAGTACCGGGTCCGGGGGTGACAGATGTTTCAGCCGGTAGCAGCGCCGACACAGGAACTCCCCAAGGCAGCGCAGCAGCTCACTAGTGGAGGCCTGGACGATCACCCTCTTGGGGGTCCCGGGGGCCACATTGGAGTTGGTCAGGGGGGCCTTCTTGACGGATGATACAGTGTTGTTGGAATTCTTGGGGAGGGCTGGCGTGCTCTGGTCCTGGGTGAAGGTGGACAGGTTAGCGCAGGATTGTGACTTCTTCAGGTTCTCGTTGTTGAGGTGGGTGACATTGTTCTGGTAGTTGCCGTTGGGCTGCACCTTCTTGGAGCCTTTCTTCTTGGCTGACACCGCCACGATACGCTTCCACGGCAGCACATTGATGAGCGAGTGCCGCTTAAGGTTCTTGTCTTTGGCGTTCTTGCTGTTCTGGACAGCTGTGTAGTGGCCCACGGTGGCTGGCCCATCTTCAAAGAGGGCAGCCTTCCGGTAGCTAGGCGACAAAGACAGCACGGTTCCCATGGCGACTGTTGGGAGGTATCCAGGGGCTTTAGCCGCACTGGGTCAAGAGAGTGTCTGGCAGGGTAGATCCGGAGGGTCTCGGTGCCTCAATGTTTCTGGGAGACCCGGGCTACAGGCTGCCGTTGGTCTCAGACATCTAAAGCCAGAGGGGGCGCAAACTGCTCTCTGAGGAGATGCAGATCACCGTGACCGAGAGAGTCTCTGCTGTATTTCAGCTATCCGTCTCCGTAGGGCCAGCAGTGCCTGTTGAAAACAGAATGGATCAATGATCAACCAACTGAATAGTGGGGGATCCATACATTTTATTTTATGATTAGCTGTCCAAGATGATTGATTTATTTAATCCTATATTAGCGCTCTAACTATTCAGATTGAATCTATTCATTATTTTTCCATGAATGTGTGCAAGAGTAGGGTATCTCTCTGTATCTCAGGCAGACTGTATAGATTCCTGCTTTGTGCATGTGAGCAGTGTAACCAGCTGGCCATCCAAACATCCAAACATTTTAAGGGAAAATTACAATAGCCTACATTAATTTTAAAAGAAATCAGAATCCAAACATTTAAAACAGCTACAGCCCATATGTAATTGGAAAAAGAAGTCGTCATGATACGTGTGAATGGTAAATTCCTTGATATCTTAAAACGAGAGCTCTAGATTTATGGGCAATGGCCGACTAGTCAGAGAGAGAGAGAGACTGGCGAGCACACCCCTCTCGCTAAAATGGAAGCCTGAAACGTAAACATCATAAGTGAAGGTCGCATTTACTGCCTGTAGGACTGAGTCTATTTTTGCATATAGCCAAGGCCGTGTATTCTAGCGTAGCTGAAAACCGAATACCCAACATAAATATCAGTCTCTCCCGCAAAGGTATGTTCTTCCCTATCGCAGTATTAATGCAAAGCTAGAAAACAAACAGTGAATGAATTAAATATGCACAGTTGCGCAGGATCCAATCCTTCATTCCATCACCCAATATCCGGCTGATGACTGATTTTCGAGTCGTGGAAAAAAAAACCCTCAAACCCTCAACATTTGAAATTAATCCAGTTCGAATGTCTATTTATTGGAAACTGATATTAAAAAAAAAAACGATAGACGTGTTTGCCTAGCAGCCTGCTGTGACGACGGGTTGTGTACATCGGTGCTCTCCGTGGTCCTGAAATTGAGCGTCTGCGTCGAAATGAAGGTGCTGGTCGTTACAGGCGGTGGTCTCATAATACACATATTTTTTGATTCTCTTACAATAGCTCACTATGACTATGGCTCTCGCCAATAGATTATCTTAAGCCTGACATCAAATGTAACTCAATTTAACCTATAATTTTCGTCTGGTTGGCGTAGCTACCCCTGTTTGCTATTCGAAAACGTTTCTATTTTAAAGCATCGCTATTTCAGGGGTATTGGTGACAAAGATTAAATATAGCTATGCTACTTACCAGTTTTTTTTTATCTTCTGCTCAGCTGGATAATAATTATACTGCAGCGATGCTCTACGTCTTGAGTGGTAGCCTTTCTTTCCTTATAAGACGCAAGTCAAGGTAAAACATAAACCATCTTCCAGAAACCAAATGAAACAAACAAAACAATCCAATCCGACTAAAAGGAAACGCAATAATCAAGCAAAGAAATCAGCACGCCTGGTGGGCTGATGCGCAGGCGGTGGTAGGCAACTGTGGAATGGATGCTGAAATGAAGATGAGCTACTGGTCCTCCTAGCCGTGAGATGCGGATGCTGGGAAGGTTGCTGTGTGCTGTCACTGACTCCAGCAGACTGAGAGGATGGTTGACGCAAAGGCAGTGGTGGGGCGCCGCTTTGTGCTCTGTCCGTGGTGCTGTTTTTGCAACTCCGCCCCACACAACAATCATTCAAGCAAACACACTGAACCCAATGAACTCAGCTGATCCATTTATTGAAAACACGTAGCCTATAGGCTGGTCTAATTTTCCACTGTTGTAATAACAGACAATAGCTTTATTAGTGTGTAATTTAATTTGCAATACAATAACACCACATTTTCTATTATATCTGCCAATAAATCAGGGCATATGTATTTTCGTCATGCATTTGTATTTCACGACAAATCAATTCATCATATAGTAATTCTATGCCGAGGTAAAGTGTATCTTCTGTTGATTAAAAAATAATAATATGCTAATGCATTTAATTTACAACACTTAAAAAACCCCACCACAAATCTCAAATTGCTACAAAACAAAGAATAATTAACATAATATACAATTATTTAAAATAGAGTAAAAGACAATTACAAGCAAGTCAAATACAACAGGTAAGAAAAAGAACAAATACAGTGATGCAGTCACATTGGTACATAGCACATTGGCAAGCTATTATTTCCCCATCAATTAGCTCCTGCCTATAAAGCATTGATTGACTAAGGACGGAGAAGTTAGTTTTAGTTTTAGTTACATGACAAAGATAGTATACACATTGTAAACATAAGAAACGTTCAACATTCATAAATGAAGTCCCGTTTGATTTTACAATTCCCACATTTCCCAACATGCAAGTGGCGTGGTGACGTCACGGACACTACGTAACGTAGCCGTCCCACGTCGCTTTAACACAAGCAGCATTTGAATAAGGAACATGGCGGCTGCAGCAGTGGTTGAATTTCAGAGAGCGCAGTCTCTCGTTAGCACGGATCGCGACGCCTCTATTGACATTCTTCATTCAATAGGTAAGCGTCGGATCGGGTCGGAGATACTCAACATTCTTCAGCGACTCTTTTCAGCCAGGAAAATTCTCGTTAGTTAGATATCTGGTGCTGTTGTTTGTCCGGAGCCGGTCCTTGCTGACTCACTGTAGCCAGCGGTACTTACGGAAAAGCCACTTAGCACGGCTGCTATTAGGCCTGGCCTTGACCCGCACGCCAGTGTTGTTACGCAACACTTTTCATTAAAGGTGTGTTTTTAGCTAGCTCGTCGGGTCTTATGTTGTCGTGTTAAGCTAGCCGCGGTTCCCCGACTTAGATACCTAGTTAAATTAGAGCGGTCTAGCGAGCCAGGTTAGCATGATAACTACTGTAGCATACGTCATTAGCATGCTGTCACAAGCTTCTGAGCCATCCCAGCCAGCACAAAGGTAGCTGGCACTCAAGCGAAGTGAAAGGGGATTTGGCGTGTTTTGGCTACCTAGTGGGGGAAAATTGACCAATTAACGTCAGTTAAGGACCATGTCCGTGTATGGTCACACACAATGACTGATTCGCAGAAGGGAGGAAGCTAACATTCCCATTTGGCGTCACTATCCTCAAATTGCCTTGTCACACTAGCCTACTAGCTGACAAGCTAGCCTGATACATTGTTTGTTGCCCTTGCAGTTGTAAACATTAAGACACACAACAGATTGTAGTGATGACCTACTCTGGAGTCATACTAGTTAGGACTTGGTGGGTTTGCAGGCCACCATAAGCCCTATAGTAGGGCTAACCCAACACGGGGACATTAAAACCTATGTTATCCAGGACCCAAATAACAACATTTAGTCAAACAGTTTGGCACCCGGGCCAGTGAAAACAGACTAGTGGGATAGTCGTGGGGATTAAAAAGAAAGAAGTCTGCAACCCATTTATTAAGAACCACGACTAGGTTTTTCTCAGACATCATGTTTCCTTGTTGCCTTGCCTCAACAGTGAGGAGAGATGTTCAAGAGAACGATGAGGAAGCTGTCAGGGTTAAAGAACAGAGCATCCTGGAGCTGGGGACACTCCTGGCCAAGACAGGACAGGCTGCAGGTAAGCATATCACTCTAGTAATTTTTGATTTGGTGCTTTTAGCAGCAGTCATTTCAATCATTTATTAATTTCCCTTATACGTTCATCCAGTCATTTTCTACAATTTATCAAACTTAATCTTAAACCTTAAATATTTAATAGATTGCCAGCTACCTCATGTACATTGTACCAGTTTCTCATAATAATGTCTGTGGTGGTGTCCTCCAGAATTGGGAGGTCTGCTGAAGTTTGTGAGGCCGTTCTTGATATCCATCAGTAAGGCCAAGGCGGCCAGACTGGTCCGTTCTCTGCTGGACCTCTTTCTCGACATGGAGGCAGCAACGGGGCAAGAAGTGGAGCTGTGTCTTGAATGCATCGAGTGGGCCAAGGCAGAGAAGAGGACCTTCCTCCGACAGGCCCTTGAGGTAAGGAGGCTTATACCCCTTTCACACCGAAGCATCGACCTGGGTAAAACTGGGCCGGCGACCTTGTTCAATAGTGACGTATATGGAAGTAAACTTGCGGACTTACCCGTGACCATAGTCTGGTTTGAATGCGTCCAACGTGGGTTGAACCTCTGTTCAATATCCCATGTAAAACCCGGGGTTTGTGTGTGAAAGGGGTATTGGAGACACATCTTCTGACTGGAGATGGTGGAGGAGGGCCAGCATAAACCTGACAAAGGCATCAGACACCACTGAGCACTATAACAGAAGTTTTGTTGATGCAGAATTTCTCTTCTTTCCTCTTGGAAGGTTGGATGGTACAATGCCATTTCATGAGACTACCATGTTTTAAATTGTACAGAATGTATTTTACTCATTAATACTTTTCTATTGAATAAAATGGTATCACAAATTGATTCCAACAAAACTTGAATTATAACTCTAGGCACTTAATCAGTAAAAAAAAAAGAAGGGGTCTTTCCTCAGATAAGCCCTGTAAAGTAAAGGGGCTTATAAACACAGTATTGACTTTATTGGTAGGAGTATAGTATCAGGAGAAATGTTGGTGGTGGTAGTTGTAATAATGGTAATATGTGGATCAATGGTCAGAGGCTGAGAAAGGAAAATAAAGGGTATGTTTTAGTTAAGGCAGCTAGGAGAATACTGTCAGGCAGTACTCACAGGGTTAGTTATTACTGTGTATTGAGCAACACAGGGTTTCTTCATTCTTGAAAAAGACTGTCAGTCATGGAATTAATTTAAAAAAAAAAGTGATGTATACCGATAGAGTTATGGACATGTAATGGGAATGCGTCAAGGTTGATGATCAAGGTTTTAATGACAAGCCTGGTTGCTGGAAGTTCTAGTAACATCAACTGGAATAAAAAGTGAAACAACAAGCCAAGCCAGAAAAGAGCCAGAAAATTAGAACTTGGACGCTAATACGCTAGTAATTGAAAAGACATTGAATTTGTTTAGCAAGAAGATCCCTGAAAGAGAGGGCCTTCCTTATACCTGCTTTTGAGATAGTGATGTGATGTAATTATATGTTCACTGTACAATTCAATTGGGCTCACAATACAACGTGCAGCATAGTCAGATGTTAAGAATGATAGAACAGATCAAGGCTAAGATAATTGTTCTTTGACATGAGGAACTAAATGTATGAGGACAATATCAACGTTTCGATCCTACTTGGATCTTCGTTAGGAATGTGACACATTCTGACCTGACGAAGATCCAAGTAGGATTGAAGTGCGTATCATTACTCTCATTCAATTTGTATCTGAATTTGTTACCATAGATGTAGTTGGTCATATGGCTACACATGATATCCCAATAAGTTTTGTGGCTCCATGATGCATATTGTGGCCTTTTCATATCATAATAGATTGCTGTGGTTCAAAGCTGTTTTTTGTCCAAGGCACACTATAGTGAAGCCATACATATTTTTCAAAGCACACATTACAATCGTCTGCTTTTAAATGTCACATACACTGTTGCAGTATCACACTAAATGGCCTGCTATGAGCTACCACACTTTATTAATTCTGAGGGAAAATTTGGATAATAGATTTGCTAAATTGAATTTTGATGAAGTAATTTGGCCTTGACAAAGTCACATTTCAGTTTTTCATTGCCAGTCTGACCTGGCACATCTGAGCAAACTGCATGGCACAGCAGTATACTCCTGCCACTTTGGCATGTGATTTATTGTGCCAAAATATATTGACGCATGCATGTCTGAAGGTAAGACTAAACCTACGGCTCAGCTGCTTTCTGCTTGTCTAAGAACCATCTCCCTTCTCTCCCCTAGGCTCGACTGATCTCACTCTATTTTGACACCAAAAGATACCAGGAGGCCTTGGCACTTGGTGAGTGACAGCCTGCCTTTATAGACAGACATGGTTTTCTCTTTTCGGGAGATGGCATCATCTGTCTCCTGCTGCAAAGATTTGACTGAGAATGAGGACTTTGAGCCTCAATATGTGTTGTTCCCTCTTTCTGTCTTTGTATGAAAGAGAATGTCACTTCAGGTTCCATTGTGAAATCTGGCAATTTGCAGTCTTCATACTTATTGGCAAACGTGTATATACCAAGCAGAATATGAAAAAAGACCTTTTCCAAACCACCAAGCATTACTGATTTCTTTTTTGGGGGGGGGGGAACCAACTTGTCTAATTCTTCTTCCAACAAAATACACCTTGGGGACTGTAGCAAGTCGTGCATATCACTTTCAGAATTGAGCAACATTAAACTGCTACATATTGGCCGTGGAGTTTGACATGACAATCAACGAAAGACAGAGCGGCCGTCATGTATTGGGCTAGTGCATATATATATATTCCCTATCAGTTTACTTAACCATTCCAAAAGTGTTGTACAAAGTTGTTACAACACTGCATGAAACTGACTCTATCTCCCTTGCACACGCTCTCCCTCTCCCCCCCTCTCCCTCCGTCTTTCTTCAGGCTCCCAGTTGCTCCAGGAGCTGAAGAAGATGGATGACAAAGCTCTGTTGGTGGAGGTTCAACTGCTGGAGAGTAAGACGTACCACGCCCTCAGTAACCTGCCCAAGGCCCGCGCAGCCCTCACCTCAGCCAGAACCACCGCCAACGCCATCTACTGTCCCCCAAAGCTCCAGGCAGCGCTCGACATGCAGTCAGGTCAGACACTTCACCAACCTCTTTCACAACACACCTGGGCAGTAGTAGTTGCAATTAATTCTTAGTGTTCGTTTTACCCTGCATGCAGTATCAGATGGGTGGGGCTTTATAGTATTATGGCATTTAATAATAAAACGGCATCGTGCACCCTTCCTGCCTCCAGGAAATGACTGCCATCTGACTTGTGATTTGTGTAAATATGACTCACACAGTGTTGCATAATAAACTGATTGTTTAATTTCATAGTGGTAAACTTGAGTTGTTTAACAAGTGAATTGTGACAGGGCACCTTAGGAGGCACCATTTGTACAGAGTCATTATGCTTGCCAATGTGACTTGAATAAATTGGCGTACACAGTAACACTTAAAGTGGCAATCTCCATTTCGTTGTCTTTGGTGGCACCTATTGCAAAAAGTGGTAATTGCAGGTGTGTTTTTGTACCTCTCTTCCCAGAGATCCAAACAGTGTCACCTGTGTGATGTCTGTCAGTTGACATCGAATTTGTTTCTGTTTCGTTTTCTTTGGATTTGCACTTCTTTTTGAAGTTTCATCGTCAGTAATCATCAAGCTTTTCTTTGTTTGTTCGGCCATAGTAACCGTTTACTCGCAACACTAGCAGAGACCGGAAAAAACAGTACGCCGCTTCACGTCACTACGGCAGTGCTTGTGATTTGAATGCATGGCGGGGAAGTAATACTCATAATACTACAAATGCAAGGGCTTTCATCAGTGGACCATAGGCGCAATCACCATTGCCTTACCTTATTCGGCAATAGATAGTGACTTAACAGACATTTATTTACTAACTAAAAGTTTGAGGGAGTGACTCAATCCCATATTTAGTGACTCATGTCATGTTTCATTAGCAGCCATCTCATAGGTCTGCCGTGTACGTGTTTACCAATCTGGAAGTGGCAGGCTGTGCTGTGAACCGCGATAGTGCCATGTTTATTCAGGAGAGTAGGCCAGAAGAGTGAACTGAAAAAAATATTGGCTTGTGGGAATGATCTCCATTCTGTTTAATGTGCAGCGTTATGATCAAGTGGTATTTGTCAGTTAATATGCAATCAAAGTCAACACGTCCATCCAGGTGATTCCAAAAGCATTTTGCAGACATGCTATCAATGCATGGCTGCCTTCTATATTGCTCTCTATTGTTAAAATGTCATATTCCACATTTCTTTTCCTTTGAAAGATGGATAATATACCAAACAAATCAAGAGCTTAACATATTTTTCACCATGTGATAGCTACAGAATTGTTCATAGGATGTTTAGGACGTCTCCAGCTGTGACTAGTGGGTTTTGTTTTGTTGACATTTCACAAAGTGAGATTTGATGGTTGTTCACATTTTCGTATAATTTTTTTCCCACGTGTTTTTCAAGTTGATCACGGACTGTTGGATATGGTTACTGTACATGAGTGGTACTGGTTATTGTGCCTCTGTTGTTGTTGCAGGGATCATCCACGCGGCAGAGGAAAAGGACTGGAAGACGGCCTATTCCTACTTCTTTGAGGCCTTCGAGGGCTACGACTCCATTGACAGCCCCAGAGCCATCACAGCACTCAAATACATGCTGCTCTGCAAGATCGTGCTTAACTTGTAAGTGACACTAAACCCTCATGCACACCTGGTTTCGAGTTATGATTTGAGATTAATTGAGTCGCTTTTGTAGGGTTAATTAATCTTGACTGGTACCACTGGGTTGCTCCAAAATGGAACGTCCTGCCCACCTTGTACTCTAGGTAGGCTAAAACGAACGCTCAGTATAACTGACAGGGTTTCATCTAACAATGGACTCAAGACTGCACTGTAGGTGTAGGCAGCATTTTAAGACCATACCACTGTGCAATTTTGCCCAGATTTTTATGATACATCTTTGCCTTTGTATTATGACCTTTTTGTTTCAAATATAAAAGTATTTAGATTTAGTTCTCATTTGGTTGTTTACTGTTGTTCTGCTTCAGACCAGAGGAAGTACAAGCTCTGGTCAGTGGTAAACTGGCCCTGCGGCACGCCGGCCGACAGGTAAGAATCAGTCATCACCAGGTCACAACTTAAAGTGGCAATCTCGAAGATCTCCCGTTTTGTTGTCTTTGGCAGCACCTATGGCAAAAAGCAGTAATTGCAGGTGTGTAATTGGACCTCACTTCAAAGGGAAAACACGTCGCCACAGATACCTGTTTCTTAATACTCATAATACTGCAAATGCAAGGGCTTTCATCAGTGGGCCATAGGCTCAGTTACCATTGTGTTACCTCATTCAGCGATAGATGGTGACTTAACACATTTATTTAAATGAAAATCTTCGAGATTGCCACTTTAAG
>OMKK01090273.1:12844-29385 GCA_900302305.1 Polymixia japonica
CCTACACACACACACACACACACACACACACACACACACACACACACAGTCACATAGTGAAGCAATCTAAGTCTTGTGACTCAGATTTGAGAAGTGGCGACATACAGGCCTCTCATGATCCGGAAGATCCACCCCAACACATTAACACAACAGCACATCTACATTAACCCTTTAAGTAGACTTTTAAGGAGAACTACAGTAGAAGGTGTACTGTTATAGTTCAAAGTAAGTTTTCACGATACTTCTGCAGGGATCCTGGACCAAGGGGAAGGAGTCTTGATCATATTTGACGAGCCCCCAGTAGACAAGACATACGAAGCAGCCCTGGAAACGATTCAGAACATGAGCAAAGTCGTGGATTCGCTCTACAACAAAGCCAAGAAGCTAACATAGGTAAGATATCGCAGAATGTTTATTTATGTTATTGTTGTAACATTAACAACTTTGGCTTTTAAGTAAATTCTTATTCTTATTTGCTCTTCAAGCAGTTCCAGAGAGCGGTTAGATATTCTATCTATCATCTCTTTGAGATGACTCTCTCATGGCATAACAAGCACTATGCTGGCATAGGACCTAAGAAATGATTGCTTGCTTCTTAAAGTCCTAAGTAATCGGTGTCCATTTTCCTTCTCTTTTTTTGCGATTGCTTCCTTCTGCCAACCTGTATTATATTTTTGTCTACGACTGTCACCCTACGTTAAGCCACCACTGAGCTTGGGGGCAATCATCAGTTGTTTCTCTTTATTCAAATGAAAGATGGATTAACCAAATCTGAAGCCAAAGACTTTAAACCCAGGGGAATCCAAGGCCTCCCGTAATCCATTTTAAAAAAAGTCTTCATTCTGGATGTAGATGAGCGTGATTAGGTTTGGGGTGCCATAGTTTCCCCTCTTTGCTCAATACGCTTCTTGTTTTTCTATCCTCAGAACAAATGGTGACCACAGCCGTACGGTGGAGGAAATGTGTGTGTGTGTGACCAGCGTGTGTAATATTTTAAGAAGGGGACAAGGGAGAGCAACAAATACAAGTCCCACAAACTGCAACAAACAGGATTCCCAGTTCCCAAAACGAAAGTTTCCCCTCTCCCTCAACGGACAATTTCATCACTTCTCTTGTCTTTTTTTTTCTCCTTTCATTTTGATATCCATTCAAGATTCTGTATAACACTCAGCGGCCAGAGCAGGCCATCAGGGAATATTGTACAATGACAATAAAATAAAAAAAAACAAGTTAAAGTATACATATATGTTTATATCTGCTATAGCATAAATGTTGGGCTTACAAAGCCTTAAATTGACTCCACTGCAACCTCAAAGGTGCAACATCGACCTCTGGAGCCTCACCACCCTGCTACTAATCATACACGCAGGGACGATGAGGCTTTCTCTTTCTTCTGGTTCATGTCTTTCAGAGGCACATCGTTCCGTTTTTGAAAGGTTAGGATACTTCTTGGGATATACCGGCCATGGAATTTTAGTCAAAGAGCACCCTCTAGCTCTCTCAATCTGTGTTCACTGTATCAATGCCAACAGTCAGTCCCCATTGTATTTCAAATGGGTGTCAAATTCTTTGGATTTTGCTTTTATGTTTGCAATTTAAAAAAAATAAATAAAAAAATTGGTGCCCCCTACTCACATAAGTACATAGAGCATATAGGATGCCATTTCACACCACCAGTGCCCCTTTTTTTGCCCTTCTGTTTGCCTCAATGTTGGGGCGCAATATAATTTAGGGGTGCAGAAGTGGAGATCTATTCATTGCCTCTGAGCTTCTATGTCTTATCCCTAAGTGAGCAATTCTCCATTGTAAGTTTCTAGCACTAGTGGGGTATGCTAGTAACCAAACAATTTGTATGGTTTTGATTTTTTTGTTTTGTTTTCGTTTCTAAAGTCATTTTCAAAATAAATATTTTGTATTTTAAGGATATTGTCTTGCCTCTTGCAAAAAAATATCACTGATTTGAGGTGAACTGACCTGGTAACTGTTTCATTGGCTGTTTAATTGGTGTTCTGATGGTACAAGTGAAAAAGTGTCTTATGAAATAATGGGAGTGTGACCTTGGAACATGTGTACTACACGGGGGGAGGAAATGTGCCTGTAGTTTATTACAGATGAAAAACCAAACGGAAGATATGTAGGTAGTAAGGAAGAATCCTTATAAAATCAGCCCACAGGAATTGAGATGTTAACACTGTATAAAATATGGAATTCACTTAAGATTCTCTTTCTCCTGTTGGCAAAGTGGTCACCTGATTGAAAAAGCCACATCACATTAAAGGGCATTAAATCACAGTTTAAATGACAGCTTTTGGATTGTCTTTTATTTTGCTTTTAGCAAAAAGCAGTGTAAAAGTGTTGTTTATCTAACCCCAAATTGTCAGACTTGGGAATAGGTTATGGATTTTACAGTATGATCTAATGATTATATCTAAGGCTGGGGTTCTCAAAGCACTGCATCAGCCAATGCTCATCAATGGCTTTAATGCCTAGATGCTCAGTTCCTGCATCTAAGCATTGAACTCAGGCATCCTCAATTCAGATGGTTTCGTTGTGCAGGGTCAATTATAGCTCGCGTTGATCTCCAATGTATCACAGTGCTCAGACAAGTGCCATGAATCTAAGAGACGTTTTTTTCTTCTCTCCCGTCGGAGCCATTGACTATAAGCACAGTCGCGTCATTTAAACACTTTCAATTCACAAATCTGAGGTGCACTCAAGCCTATTTCAGAGAATTGAAATTTCCCTAATTGCAATTGAAAACTTTTAATATTCTGCCAACAAGACACGATAGTTTGATGCTTTGTTTGGTATATGTGTTCACAAAAGTACAAGTTATTTTCGCCGTGTCTCTAGTTATCCAAAATAAATACAGATCCCTGCGCACCTCTAATTCAATGTACTATATATTTTTTTTGCTATTATTCATGTAAGAATTTTTTTAATATAGCCCGTCAGCCATTCATTTCTTAATTTTTTTTTCCTAACTCAAAAGTAAAGTATTGTTGCTTGCTCTGAATTTCTATACACATCAGTATCAAATGTATAAGCGGTTCTTGCTGACCAACAATTACCGAGTCTAGCTATCTGATGTTCAGATGACTTCAAATAAAATCTTTTTTCAAAAGTGTCGTGTGATTTTAATATCATTTTGAGATGGTATAGCCTTCATATTTTGTTCTAATAAATCTGCTATATAAATAAAAACAAATAAATAAAAATATATAAATATTGAGTTAATTGTAAATTAAGGTAAGACGTGTCTAAAACTAGATTTATTATGACTTATTTGCTACAGGATTTATGTGTGTTTTTAGAAGGGATTATATTCACTGGATGATTAGTTTGAAGTCATGGTTCATGTGTCATGATGTTCTGCAGCGTTTCATTCTTCTCCTCCTTGCTCTTTTCTCCCACGCGTCATGTGCGTGATGACATCAGCAACATAGATCCCGCCCCTCAAGAACGTCCCAGTAGAGTTCAGGTTGCGATTGTACTGTCAGCACAACGTTTATGCTGAATTGCACTTGAATATCCAGGGGAGAAATACAAAGATGGCCGGCCGGGTGAGTTGATTCTAAACAAATATACACAAAACAAAAGTACATAACGATAATTGTGAATTTAAAACGTGTACTTCAAGGACTGGAAGCGTGTACTTATAGCGCCAGCCAGCACAGCACTAGCCTGTGTGGCAGAATCGGACGTCATTCAAAACTAGCCCGGAAGACGAATGGAGTATCTTATGACTACTGATGACTAGTGAAACTACTGTACTTCATGTTACTGCTGTTGCACTAATTGTACAATTGTCTTTGAGGCGTACTTGGCCAACTGAGCAGGCAGAAGAAGTTACCCAAATCGACTGTGTTGTTTCCTCTAATGTAACGTCAAACGTGCTTGGAAGCACAAAAATCTACTCCTAGCCAAAGCTAACACCAATGATATTGAAGTCTGGAATGAGGGAAGTAACGTTAACGTTATAGTGTTAAATGGGCCTTGTTTTAAGAGGCAGAGTATTGGTAGATGAATAGATATTGAATGCACCATTCAGTCTTACGTCAACGGCCCGCTGAACCTGTTTGTGGTGTCCAGTGTCACCGATCAACATAATATAAACAAAGTGAGAGAGTGAGTGTGTTTTGATGTAATGTCCTTTATACACACTGCAGCTGTCCATAATTACAATAATGAGTGACATGGTCTTATGATTTGATGCAAATCACATACATTGAATTAAAACAAGAGTAGGCTATGTTATGCTATATTTCGTTGCAACATTATACATTTCATTGCCCAGATCATGGCTACTATGAGTAGTGTAGAAACCTTTCTGAACCTCATTTAGCTTACACATTTGAGCTGATTACATTGGAACAGAATGCAAGGAATGTCATTTACATAATCTCTGCCATGAGAGCAGCTCCCTACAGCAGTTTTATGTTTTTTCCATACTATTAGTAAGACTGGCTGAGGGTGGGACAGAGGCCATTATACATGGGCCTAACCATTTGAGGCAGTGTAGACAAACCATATTGACAACAACTTTAAATGTTCTTTTAGCTCTGTATATTACGTTAACAGATTCTGTCCCATTGGCCAATCCCCATTTCAACTGCAGGCAATAGTGACGGTGTCACTCCACTGCCTTAAAGGTTTGTGGCACTTTGTTGTGGCACTTGGGACATTCAAGCTAGCCTAGATGCTGCCTGTATCTAGGCCTTGAAATAGTCTAGCTTTGATGTTTAGGAGCACTCCCTTGGTGTGCTGTGATCTAATTAGGTTATTGGAATGAGAACAGATTAAATATGATTTTGTGTGGCCTTTTTCTTAGAAAAGATAAATTAGCCTGGGTGTTTCTCATAATGCTCACTGATTGGTTTGACACCACATTCATATGAACTCATTATATCTGAGCTGTTCTGCTCTAGTTAAATACCTATTGTTTGATTTGGTATAAAGTGGTGATTTATGGAGAAGTTGCTAAAGAAAGGCTTTTCTTTGAATTGGCAGGTGCTATTAGGAGTAGTTGACATATTAACTATCAAGACTTGATTCAATATCTGTTATTATTATCATTTAATTCTATAACTATTTATTAAACCTGCAATAGACATGTCTTGCTTGAGTATACTTCAGTGTGAACAGTCTGCTGGTAATGGCATACTTAATTGTTCATTTAGTAAGCAGTATGCAGTACATACTGATTGAGTATGTAGTAGGCAGTATATTAGTATGTGATTCCGAACACAATCACAGAAACAGACCTGCTAAATGTCAGGCGCACCGGCGCGACAAATGAAAATGTTTAGCCGTACTCTGGAGCCCTGCCCATATCTAATATTATGACATTGAACGGCCATGGTGATTGAGGTGCTTTTGCTAAGATGAATTCATATTGGCTTTATCCAAAATTGCACACTATAGTATTTTCGACCTCATCATTAGCTAGTGGTCTTGCAATCAATACTGGGAAGATGGATGGGAGGTAGCCATGGTTGCTGGGCTGTTTATGGAAGGAAAGACATATGGATGTACAGTAGGTGCTTTTATTGTGCTCACTTTGCAGCCTGGGCGTAATTCTCCCCTTGGTTGATATTTGGAACTCATTATTATACATGATGCAACTTGCCTCAACACAGCTGTGGAGAGAAGCTGATTAATTTAGCTAGTAACTAATAGCCTTATTGTCAGTAATCAATAATGCAACAGTTCCATGAGGATTTGTCCTCCTGCTAAGTAGCTTGAAGTTAGGCCTTTCTGTGTTGCATTTGCAATTGCGAGTAAAGTTTATTTTAGTGACTGTGCAGCTGGATCAAACCTCAAGGGCCTGTAGTAAGTAACAGTAGAATGATGCAATTGAATTGAGAGCAAAGGCAGGAGAGTGGAACAGCTTTCTATAAAATGAATGAGTTTACAATATGGTGGCTTGTAAAGCCTAATCTACTGTATTCTTTCTGTGGCGGCAGTAGCCCCAAACTCTAAGGAATCGTTCTCATAAGTCACTGACACTAAGCAGATCATAGATTAACCTTGAGAAATTCAATAAGTTCAGTACCTACAGCACATATTAGTGTCCACACAGACACCCAACAATGTTGGCTGCTAAATCATCACAATTTCCCTGCGGTTCCCACTGTACCACACTGTTGGGAATCACTGCTATCCATCGCAATCTCTAGGAAAGCCAGCAGATCTACCTTGTATGTCAGTGTGTATGTCAGTCTGTGTCAGTGTGTGTCTCTTTCAACAAAAACAACCTTTTCAAGGGAGGTACTAGGGAGGTTATCCTCTTGTTATTACAGTACACAGGCTAGACTACTGATTTGACTCACCTTGCATCTAAGTGCTTGCTTGTAAAGGAATTCCTCTTGTAGACAATTTGGATTCTTCACAGCCCCCAAAGGTAGTCAAGGCCATGCTGGGCTTTAAGCTTTAGACAGCAACTTGGAGGTGGGTCATTGTCCATCACGCCGTCAGGCCTTTTCTAAAGACCTGATATACTGATTGAGCTTATTGTGCAGAAGTACTTAAGGTCTGGGAACCCTCTATAGAAGCTTTAGCAGCGTGGAAAGAGATCACTATAGCAACCTGAACGCAATGACAGTTTTGAAGGAGCAGTCTCTATGTGTGGATAGTGGGGTTGAGACTAGACTATTTGATGTCCTCAAAAGAGTGCAAATCCGTGCGAATCCGAGTTTCTCAATAGCCGTAATAATAGTTTGAAATCGATATGCTGTGTGTATGTTACGAATCAACCAGTAGGCTGTATCGACAATTGTCACTGTCATCAATGGCAGTATAGGCCTACAGAAGTAGTAGGAGTCATATCATATATAGTCATATCATATGTAGCAAGGATAAAGCTTTTAGTGGCTTAGGGAAGGGCTATAAATTGTATCTGTGAAAGATTATTCCATGTATCATGCTTAGCTTACGTGCTTACTTGGCCTGTGTCCAAAATGAAAGCTGACATCCATATTACTGTAGTGTCAGCTTTGTAGCTCTTCCCTTGACTTTTTGCCTCATAACCTTTATTCAATTTAAAGCCATATACTCTCAGGAACAGTTAATTGATACCTCTAATTCCTTAAGTCCGGTGAGGGTGCAATTGGAATTACTATGGAAATAGATCTCCCTCTCTCTCTCTCTCTTTTTTTTCTTTTTTTCTATCTTTCTCTATCTTTCCCACTCCCAGGTATTGGTGTTAGGTGAAAGTCAATTGCCGGAAATACTTAGATGTCCAAACAAATTAGCTAGAGTGGCAGGACGAAGCCACAAAGGCCTGCTGTCATTGAACTGCGTCTGTGAAACGCGGTCCAGGAAAGCAAAGCTTTTAATTTGAAAATAAATATTGGTTCTAATTACAAGGTAGAACTGGCCCAATTACCCTAATGGCTTGCCTATTAAAAGATGTGTTGGCAACATGTTAGCACTGTACTGTTCTCTTGTGTAAAGTGTTTTGCTGGCATGTTTGCATTGTTACAGTCCCAGTCTTATACACATGCTTGGCTGTTTAACTGAAACATGTTCACCGTGACTGATGATTAATGACACAGCTCATTACCTTTTATATATTTGTGTTAGCCTGTTGTTGTGCTGTGGTTGTGCCACCAGGAGACGTATAGCTATGTTGTCTGTAGGAATACTACTTCAACTGAGTAACTGCTGTTTTCTTCTCTCTCCTGCGTTTCCAGACGATGAGAGCGGCGCGATGCCCAACCGACGAACTGTCGCTGACAAACTGCGCCGTCGTCAGTGAGAAGGAGCAACAGTGTGAACAGTGAGCATTTCCTGTGTGTGTGTGCGTGCGTGCGTGCGCGCGTCGCCATGTAGCCCGTGCGTGAGCCCGTGCGTCCGATACCAGCTACCTCAGTAGCTTTGTTACATCAAAGGAGTGTGTGTCAGTCAGATCAGCGGGATTCAGTTCTATTATTACTATACCCTGTAGGCCTCTGTCCCTCTGCACAACCTCTCTGATCCTCTGATGACATGGCCAAGACGGCCCTTTCTCCCCTTTGTTCTCTCAGTCCCCGTCACACCTGTCCTAAACGTTGACATTCGGTGGACGCTTTTATCCAAAGCGCCTTAGAGCTCCATGAGTTCATGCTTTGTCTTTCTTTTTAGTACAGGTGGCCATAGTAGTACTTGAAACCCTAACCCCGGCAGTGTTGGATCCATGCTATAGCCATTGAACTACATAGATTACAAACGGCGATTGTGAGCCAGATTCAAGCCCATAACATTGCATACAGTGTTTTAAGACTCCGCACCCAAGATACTTGGGTACCTTACACAAGATGGCTATCCCCGGCTCTAAGGAAGGCGCATAGCCGTCTCTTTGTGGTTCCAAGAAACCTCTGATCTTGGTTAAGGCGTCTTAATACAGTTAACAAGTTCCGGGAGCACCTTAGTTCCTTTATTAAGATAGCTAGGCAGCAGTATCGCATACACCTTGGCACCAGAGCTCTGTTACCCTGTCGGAGAAATCCCTGACTGACTGCAAGTCGAAGGTGGGGGTGTTTAAGTAACGGGGGTGGGGGTTTTCCGCTCCCTCATCAACTACTGCCGAGATACCCTTGAGCAAGCAACCCCCAACTCCTACAGTCAGGCTGCTTTGGATGCTGCAGCGGCTAACAGAAGAACATGACTGTAGTTGACTGTAGCGCACTTGTTCTTTTTCCAAAAATAACCAAAAATAGTGTCTAAACATCACTTTTTCTTCTGACCGTTTATTATTTCTCTCAATGCAGACATGTGACGGTGCGCAATCTGACCCACAAGTATGTGTTTACCGTGAAGACCCACCCCAGTGTTATTCCAGAGACCATTGCCTTCAGCCTGCCACAGGTAAGCTTGCTACCAGCGTGTCAGCCATGTTTAAGAAGAGCGCAATGTTTGTTGGCTCACGTTTCCAACAATCTGGCCCCTGTTTGCTGCAGACAGAATTAATGAAGACTAATGTCGTTAACTATATGTAGCTAACCGGTATTCTAGAACACGAGATCTTTCTTCTTTCTAAACCGAGATGCCACTTCCTCTCTTTAGTTTTTCAAAGTGATATTTGTAGTTAGTAGATGATATCTGTAAACAACCGTTGCGCTGGGTTGAAGGCAGCCAGCTGTCGTAGATGTTGTCTTTTTTTATGACCTTGGTAACAGAGCTGATGTTCACTATACGCCAGCCTCTTGGCGGTCCTGTCTTGTTCTCTTGTTCTCGGTCCTTCTATGGGCTCTTTCCATGCACCTTTATGTCACTGTTTGTCTCAATCTGTCTGTCGCTGCTTTTTTTTCCTCTTTGACCTTACCTGTCTCTGTCTGCTCCTCCTCCGTCTATAAACTTGGCAGCCACAACAGCCCACAGGTACTAAAGTAACTTCCTCAAGGCGGTCTTATTTTACTACAACAGTTCATGCTTTCCATCGACCGAATCAATTGTTATTTGTCGTGGCAAGCCCCAATGGGGGACCAACTCGCAATTGGCTTATGAAAGCAGTACATTTGAAATGCAAAGTTCAGATATTCAGATACTGAATACGTGGACATGGCTTGTACAGACAGACATGTTGTGAAATAAGACCATGTTACAGAGGAATGTTACACCGCTGTCTCTGTCACAAACCCTGTGTGTTTGACGTCAACTGCCCATGTAGCTGTCCTGTGTCTGTTAGCTTTGTTATTTTAATAGGAGATCATCATCTTGTAGCTGGGTGACAAGATAGAATAAATAGTGTCCCTTTCTGTCCCTTTCTGTTTTTCGTCTTTGTTCCATAGCTATAACTCAATACAAAGGAAATGGTGATCCGTAACGTTAACTCCATCACTTTCTTTTGCTTTTCAGAGAAAATGGGCAGGTCTGTCCATTGGTCAGGAGGTGGAAGGTAAGACTGATGGTAGCATTTGTAGAATTATGAATCTATTCCCCCAGAAGGCTCTTTGTTCAGAGTGGCAAGCAGGGCACTTTACATGTTCAATGTGTTTAAAGCATATCTACAGATTGACTTGTTCATCATACTGTAACATGCAGTATAGATCCACACTGAGAGAAGCAGAGGCAATCAAGCCATTCGAGATGGTACTCCATGTTTTGACTCAGAGTACCATCTCAACCAGGTATTTTTAGATTAGCAGTTAACATATTCCAAACCACTATTCTGTCACAATTATCTGTTGTATTTGGTGTCCTTGCTGCCAACAGACTGTAAAAGGCTTAGAATTGGTAACTTTATAACGAGCATAGAGACGGCTAGCATGAGATGAGATATGACAGATAAAATGAGATAGAACTTTATGTATCCCCTTTAGGAAATGACATTGGTGTTGCAGCAAAGAATCAGGCATGAAACAAGACTAGGTCAAAACCTAGTATATGGCTGGACCGTGTATGGTCAATGTGCGAAATTGTGGCCAAAAGCCTTGTCGCTAGAGGGCTTTTAATTTGAAGCGGATACATCAGCCAGTGGGGAAACTCCAAGACTCGGCCGACCAATGGTGTAACTTCATTACTCAGTCAGCGAGTGACTCGGTGACAGACAGACATTCGTGTTTATAGGGCTGGCCCCGCTGTTGCGGTCCAGCCAAAAAGAGTAGACAAAGAAGTTAAAAGACAAAACACCTAACTAAAACAATAAACAATATAACATTTAGCAGTGAAACAACGCAACACATTGGGGACTATTAATAGAATGGGAAAACAAATATGAAAAATAAATATATATAAATCAACACAAGCCAAGTAGTGTACAACTATGGTGGACGGGTAATTAGGGTAACATTGGGTAGCATCTCTGATGAGTTAGCTGTACACCGACCGCAGCTGGATGTTCCATGTGTCTGTTGCAAGCCGGCGCTGAATGTTCTCTCTCAGCCTTTGCTGAAGACTGCCATTGATTCCCGTCACTATTGATTGTCAGCCACTTCGCTCTTATCAGTGGGGAACAGATTGCCTGCTAAGCCGTGGGTCTCTGACCACAAGACATACAGAACAGCCTCAGACATCAGACTTTCTCTCCGCCTGGAAAATGCCAATTAGATGTAGCCCAGCCACCTCTCTCGCTGACTTCAGATGCCCACATCCTGCAGATTATTAATGATCCAGGGAGGTAGGGGGTCTACCCATTATTTAGATGTTTGGGGTTTGGAGGTGTGATTGATCCAGTGCGGGGAGAGACGGTATAATTATATCGGTGGGTGGTGACATCGACATCAGTCTCAAAGCTTGGCCAGGAGCCAGAGAAGGAGAAAGCCTTGATATAACACATAGCACAGTCCCCCGAGGCCAAATGCCCACAATGGTAGGCCCTATTAAAAGGAGGAATGAAAATAGGATCTGCAGGGCAAGAGAACAAACAGGCTTTATGATGCCTTAAATCATCATTCTTGACGGGGCCCTTTTTCATACCCTCTGAAAAACCACCTGTTAAGCCTGAATAAATCTGAAAGATGGATCTTTTTTTTTATCATTTCATCAAAAGAATGATCTCCCCTTGCTGAAAAAAATGGGATCCCACTGGACAAAGAAAACATATTTCAGTGTTTTATATTAATTGTCATTATGTAATGAATGTTTTTGGCCCTCTGGCCTTCATCAGTCGTCTTCTGAACACAGTTCTGCGCCTGTCTCAGCCTGTCTCAGCCTGCGTAACGATTAATATACCAATGTCTGGGGTGGTTTTCATATTTTTCCTCAGCACTATGCACAGCGTGAAGATAGACAGCCTTTTAGCAGAGCATCTGTGTACCAGAGCTCCCCGTGTCAGATTCTACTGAGTCTGCTGCTGAGCTTTCTGTCTCCAGAAGAGCCAAAAGAGTTCCATGTCTCTAGCTGTGTTAAATAAGCCAATTAGACCTCCCATTTTAGGTATCCCACTGTTACTAGACAATTACTGTATTCCTCTCAAGTCATACACTGTGGATGAAGGATTATAGCAGCCTCCTAATGAGGCATTCATTGTTTTGGTAATCGTGCCAAATGTACTAATATGCTCAGAACACACTGTTAAATAGTCTAATTGAACATAATTAGACCATCGATGTTGTCGATATTGTAGTTATGCCGTTGGTCAAGGAACTTTAAAACTTGAGATTGTACTGCATTAGATTGCCCTTAAACTGCTCATCCAAAAGGCTGCTATATGTACTGTCATGCCAGACTAGTGCAAGCTGAACAAACTGTAAAATAAATATCCCTAATAAGCATCCCCAAACCCCTCTTCACACTAAATTTTACTTTGTTTTAGTGATGTGCTAAAACCACCTTACTACATGATTTGCCCAGTTTTATTCTTAATTGCACCCAGTGCACCCAAATATAAAAGATAGAGGTGAAAATCTTTCTTTATAATTCCTCAGAGGCTTTCTCTTAGCTACCCAATCTCAAGAAACTTGGCTCTGGTACAGCAGTTTAGTTCTGGAACTGTACCTGTAACTTGCTGAGCTCCTCAGTTTTTGACATTGAATCTTATGGTGTGGGCCGACTTCATGTCCAGAAATGATCCAGGTTAAGAGGAGGTGCCGTTGCCGTCTTAACTAAAAACCTTTCGATCCATTGTGTCTCCTCCCTGTAGTGACCAACTACAAGTTTGACAAGTCCAAACAGTGTGTGGGTACCATGACAGTGGAAATTGACTTCCTGCAGAAGAAGAACGTGGACAGCAACCCCTATGATTCCGACAAGATGGCCAACGAGTTCATCCAGCACTTCAACAACCAGGCCTTCAGTGTTGGCCAGCAGGTGCTGTGGATAGCAAGGGGTAGTGAGGCTACTGAAAGACCCACTTGTTTTTTTTCTTCCTGTATGTTTAAGACTAGGTCAAAACCTAGTATATGGCTGGACTGTGTATGGTCAGTATGCAAAATTGTGGCCAAAAGCCTTGTCGCTAGAGGGCTTTTAATTTGAAACGGATACATCGGCCAATGGGGAAACTCCAATACTCGGCCAACCAATGGTGTAACTTAATCAGTCAGTGAGTCAGTCAGTGACTCGGTATCGGACAGACATTCGTGTTTATAGGGCTGACCCCGCTGTTGCGGTCTAGCCAAAAAATACTCTGTGGGTTTTTTTGAACCAGAGGGTTTTATTTGACATGAACGGTAACTTTACAGCTGTCTAGGCTAGCCACATGAGAACATGAAACAGTACATGAAAATTGAATTTTCCGCCCAAAATACTCGTAAATTATTTAAATTGACATTTTTGGACTTGATTCCTTGTGGGAAGCCATTGTGCTGTTCAAAAACATCAAAATCATCCACGTGGGGCTTTAAAAGCCTAAAAGGGAAAATGGACTAAAACTGAATAATCACATTGCACGATAGTCAGTCTTCCATTTACTGTCAGTGGAGACATCAGGGTTCCAGCTGTTTATTTTAACATCATTCATCGATTTGTCCAAAATCAAAGGAAGAAAATGTGATTGATGACACAAATGCTTTTTGTGTTTTTCAGGTATTTGGGGAGTTTTGTGTTTTACCATGGTCTGTCTGTTATATACGTAACGGGGAAAAAGTGATTGTGGGTCATACTGAATTCACAACATCATAACAGTATGCATTATATGGCAGGTTTCAATTTGTTTCGTTTTGAAGTTAACAAGTGTTCCTATAATGTATACGCTAGCGTTGTCATAGACTAGTCTAATCTTTGTATATCCTTATCCCCTATCTGTGTTTTCTTTTCTCTCTGTGGTTCATTGTAGCTGGTGTTTAATTTCTGTGACAAGCTGTTTGGGTTACTGATAAAGGATATTGAGGCTATGGACCCCAGCATCCTCAGGGGAGACAACACCCCTGGAAAGAGACGAAAGGTACCTGGAGAACAGCTATTACTGTCCCATGACGTTCACACACCTTGTCAGCATATCATTAGCAGCCACTATTTATAACACAGAAGTCATTCCTTTTAATTAACGAAATCTGTTTGAACCTTCCCCTGGTAATTAATTAAAAATACTTGTTGTGTTAGATGTGTTAACATCTCTCCGTAGTTCCCCATTTGAGTAGATTGCATGTTTAAAATGTTTAATAAATGTGCGTTATTTACGCCAGCAAACTGGCGTAGTCATGCTTCCCTTCCCCAGATCTGCTGTCAGCTAGCCTAACTGTGCGCTGACACCCCCCTCCGCTAAACCCTGTATACAATCCACATGCTCTTCTTTATCAGTTTAAATTCACATATAGTTAAATTATATTGAAACTGCATAGATGGTATATGTTGTCTAAAATCACATTTCATACTTGTTGCATATATACTATTACTGTATTAATCTTATGTGCGCCAACTCACCATGGCAAATTCCTTATGTCTCTTCTTATAGATTGAAATTGGTTTGTTGCTGGTCAACAGTCAGGTGATTTTCGAGAAGGCTGAGAGCTCATCGCTAACACTTGTTGGTGAGTGTATATTAGCGGTTCACTTTGTTTCACATAATGTGTAGTGAGAAGGGAGGCCTTCCTTCAAGGTACCAGACTTCCCTTCAAGGCTAAGGTTCCAGACCTTGTCCTTGAGCAAGGCACTGAGGCCCCATTCAGTTCCAAATGAACACACCCCCTCCCTTCGTGCTTTCACTCGAGTTAGCTCTGCCTCGGCGATTAGCCGGTTAGCCTCCATGTTTACTCCATGTTTACTTCCGGAGCATCCTGAATCCCTCCCACCTCCAGGGACTGACCCTGTAAATATATATATATAGACCCATCCTCTGAAAATATTTGAATACTTCAAATCATTTTCAGCTATATTTTGAACCCTTGTCTAATCAGCAAAGATTCCCCTAAGCAACATGCCTAAATGCCTGACTATTCTTTCTTGTATCGGCAGACCTATCTATCTAATCTGCCTCAATTACTGTACGTGTAAATCAGAGCCAATAAAACTGACAGGATGACTGTCTTTACAGCCTGATAAGTCCAACGGATTGAGAGCTGGTGTAAAGATATTAAGGCTGGCACTGGTTTAATGACGCGAGGAGAATGTGTTTATGAGGCAAAGCGAGTTTACATGCTGCCCCCGTTAACTGCTGCTCTGACAGTTTTATTTACTGACAGTGTTTTTCACTATAATACCACAAGGGGGCAGCCTGTACACATTTTTGCCTGGCATCTTCTCTTCTCCACCTCAGATTTTGTTGGAAAAGTATGGTATGAATATAGGGTGACTACTTGATGTGCAGTTTACCTTTTATAACAAGGGTAAATGTTAAATGTAAGGACCTAGTCTGGTTATATCAATATTTCAACATTTCATCAGATAAAATAAAGAAACTAAAAGTCATAACTTGCCCCTTGTTAAAGGCAGAACAATTTAAAGGTATAGTATAGGATATGTGCCCTCACTTTCAAATATATATAGTTGCTAACCTTCCCTTTAACTTACAGTAAAGCTCTCATTTACGTCAATTCTTTTGAAAGCCAGTTTGCGCACATTGTTGTAAGTTATTAAGTTACACAAGGACCAATGCACTCGTAATTGAAAATTCTCTCGACCTCGATCGACCCAGAACTGTTTTTTTTTCTGCTGTCCCTCCAGGGAAGGCAAAGACCAGGGAGTCCCGCCAGTCCATCATCAACCCAGACTGGAACTTTGAGAGGATGGGCATCGGCGGCCTGGACAAGGAGTTCTCCGATATTTTCCGCAGGGCCTTCGCCTCCCGAGTCTTCCCCCCGGACATCGTGGAGCAAATGGGTGAGATCATCTCTCTCGCGTGAGCGCGTGCACCCCTCCCACCACTGATATCCGCTCTCGCTATTGCACACTGCAGTCTAGAGCCAGACGATCCCCTCATCCTCTTTGACGATTTTTCTTATACGTCACAGATAAATTCTTGTCGGTCAGTACCGTACCCGTACCTTTCACCGCACCTTTAAGTCACCTTCAACTGTTACTTATTATATTCGATAGATATTTTACACAGAGGACTTCCTCAGCGTACCGCGACGCGCAGAGTTGAGCGTGTTGCGTCTCTCCGACCCGGGAACCTCTGTCTCGGCGTGCGTCAGGTTGCACGGGTCGACTCGTGAGATTTGTATCGTCTGCCAAAACCTGTCGCTGTTTTCTAAATCCATTTCCCTGTAATCAATATTATGACACACGCGGCGTTGAATGATTCCTTCGTGAAAAAGTCGCCGTTGTGAAACCCGAGGGTGAGCGACGACAAAGAACAGACGAGGCAGTGTCCTCCTTGGATGCCTTTCCAGGTTGTCAGCCATCGGTGGATGACTTATGACATGGGCATCCCCCTTACTACTGAACGTTCCCTAGACACGCTCATAAATAACTGTTTGACAGCTTTCAGATTACTGTGCTGATTCACTGTTGCCGAAGGACAACAACTCATTCTAGAAGAAACAAAGTCTTCCTAGTGACTCATATAAATAAACCCCCCCAACTTCCTCACACACACACACTCGCACGCATGCACACACACACACTCGCACGCACGCACGCACACACACACACACACACACACACACACACACACACACACACACACACACAAACGTCACACACACACACACACACACACACACACACACACACACACACACACA
>OMKK01090280.1:1637-25161 GCA_900302305.1 Polymixia japonica
ACATCCAGTTAGGGAGTCTAGTCCATTATTTGAAAGAAACTGGCAGATCAAAAGAATTTAGTGTTCAGTGAAATATACATATATTTATTGATTTTTTAAAAATATTATATTATATTATATTTCTATGTTTTTTTCTTGTGTTTGTTTAAGGGGATGGATAACGCTGGTTCACTCCAACATGGTAGGTGGCGGTAATGCATCTTAGCGCTGGTTGCCACCCAGCAGGTCGCCACCCGCCATAACATGGAACAAAGAAGAAGAAGAAGAAGAAGAGGAGCGCGACTCTGAAATGCTGCCTTCAGGTATTTGTTTAGTTTGGTTACTAGAAAGTTACGTATATGTCAACAATTAATGTTAAAATAATGACACAATAAAAGAAATGAAGTAAAGATCACAGTCCGAATCTTTAGAAATGACAGGATTTTTTTGACATTAGGTATTTATTTTTAGTTTTTTTCATACATACCAAAGTACCTAGATAAAGCTGACTAACGTTAGCTAGCTATATAACACTAGACAACAGACACAGTACCGGTGAGGTGAATTTGGTGAATAAGTGTCTATCTTTACAACGATAGTCATTGTTATCTTAGAAGAAAATATGTAGTTTGGGACACAAATATTGTAGCAATGCGACATTACAGTTATTGAAAGTTTAATCTGAAACATAATGGTAACCAGAACTGTGTATGCCTCTTCCAGTAGTTGCAATAACTTACGTTGCTAAAGATTTAACAGTACATTCAGGTAAAATATAAAGTATCAAAGGCTATACTAGCAGATTTTATTTTTGCCAAAATGTGTTACTAATTCCAGATAGTTTTTCAAATACATGCTCCTTATATAAACAGAAAGTGGAAAATCTATCCCATGACCAGAACCTGCTGGCCGCATGTACCTTCCATAGTCTGTCCCTTTCAGTTTCCCTATTCTGTCTGTACAAAAATAAATAATGTGGACTGCTCACTAAAAACAAAGACACTTCTCCTCCATGATGTAGCCTATTACAATATACAATATTTCAGGAATTATAATGGGTCATTGTTACTGTTGGTGATTATTGGTGATAATGATACAATATTGGCACAAACCTCACACACAACTCATAAAGGTGGAGATGTTTGAGCCAGGATTATTTTAGAGTGGGTCAAAGTGGACCCCCAATACATTTCAAGAAGATATGTCTTATCAACATAAAATTATATTTTTTTCTGTCCACACAGGGCATAGGCCAAATATCTGGTGCCTTGTGAGCTGATAATTGGTGGTGAGCGGAGGATGACCACTCCTAATCCCAGTAACTGCACTCCTGCATCCAGCGGAGCCACGAAATCAGCAGGCCTGTTTGAAGATTTATGGACTCAACTCAGAGAGTGCCACCAAAATGCACTTCAAGGTAGCGACTGTTGATGCATGTAGGCCTGAAATTAACTTTCTGAGCTACTAGACCAGTGGTATTCAAACTTCTTTTGCTGAGCCCCCCTAGGATTCCCTAGGATTTTGAGGTCTTTGTGCCCCCTGAAGCCCCCACCCTTCACAAACATAACCTATTACAAAGGTCAACATGCAACTCAAAACTCAAAAAAGTCTTATGTTAAGACTATTTTAAAGCCATCCTGCAACCAACCTGGTTTCCCCCTCATGTTTTTCTCCAGACAGAACAGTCCGGTTAGCAATCGAACATCATGCGCTAGCAACACCACGGCAGCTTGGAAAGTAATACGTCACTTTTTGCCAAGTACTGCTTTCAGAGGAGCTTGACATTTTCGAATTCTAGAAAAATTACTTATTTGTCAGAAATGTGTGGTGGTGACTGTGATTTATAGCAGCAGGACCTGGCAGAGGACAATGATAAACAATCAAAAAATGTCTGAGGTGTAAGTCTATATGCACACAACACGTGATCACTCCTCTTGCCCCTTTTCTCCCCTGTTCCTCCCCACCTAACGATAACTATATACTAATAACTATATATACTAATAGCTTCCGGGTTGGCCTACAAAACAACATCATCACTTCGGCACTCTAAAGCAGGGCAGATAACCCCCGCCCCCCTTTCAATAACACTAATACTAACACTTTCAATAACACTAATACTAACACTTTCAATAACACTAATAATAACACTTTCAATAACACTAATACTAACACTTTCAACAACACTAAGGCCAGGTTTGTACGTAGGAGCTCACCCTGGTTTAATAGCACAAGGAATATGACATCAGATCCTGTTGATGGGTAAATATCTACCAGTTATCAGGAGCATGCCACTTGTTACAAATATAATGGGGCCAGGTTCAAAAATGAAACCTATTATGAAAGGCTTCCTTTGTGTTTTGTGTACTGCATTTCAGACTTAACAACATTGTAATTTTTGGTTCTTTTCAGAATTGGAGACAAAAGTGAGCAAGCTGAAAAAGGAGCGTTATTTGTAAGTATATCATGCCAGACTGCTTTTTCATATTAATTATAATTCCAACAACCTTCACTCTTTCCCAAGTTGTTTTTGAATCTTGAGCTTCACTCTTGTACCAGTAACCCGACCTGAAGAGTTTTCTGGTTTTCTATAGAGATGCACAAAGACTAGAGGAGTTTTACACTCGCAATCAACAGCTGAAGGTGCAACACAAAACCCTACAGGACACCATCAGTCTCTTGGAGGAAAGGTGATGTTCTCTAGGAGAGGTAACAAGTGTGCCTGTCCTATTATATGTTTTTTCATTTGGTTTTCATTTGTGTTTAAGGAGCCAGTGGACTTCATATACTTTTATGTCTTATATATTCTCTTCAATTTAGTAAGAACAATGGGGCAGATGTAGCCTGCACCCTGCCAAGGACCTTCCAACAACTCCAAAGCTGTCTTAATTACATGTTGTGTCTTGTATATTTAACACATGTAGATATAAAAGTATAAAGACATTGTTGTTTTAGAAGCACTTAGGTCTGGACCTATTTCTTACCTGTTAGTGGGCGTAGTGATTTTGTGCGCCTGGGATCAAGTTATAGAAATATTTCCAGACTCTTAAGTGCTTCTAAAACAACAATGTCTTGTTTTTACAGTTTTATTTCTATACGTTTTAAATTGAACAAATTGTGAATAGGCATACAGACAAGTGAACACAAAAGCTGAACTGGCTAAAACTTTGACCTTCATCTGCACTGTCCATTTTTGACCGATTTGACAACTTGTCCATCATGTTTGAGCCAAATTGGATAGAAAGTTAGCTATTACGGTTAAGCAAAACAATACCCTGTTTGCATACTTGTGCACATACAAGTCTAGCAATAAAATATTGGTCCATACATTTGTCAAAAGTCAGAAATTTGCAAAGAAGAACAATTCATGGGTATTCAGGCAGACCTAAAGGTTAAGAAAAACTATTTCCAGGGGGCCAGACTACTACAACACTTTGGGCACAACACGTTTCTTTGAGGACAGTAAAAAAAAACCTGGTCACTATGTTTCTAGGCTGCGGGCAGGCGTGTGTGATCGATGTGTCGCGTTAGAGGAGCACATGAGGACTAAGCAGGGAGAGTTTGAAAAGGATCATCAGCAGAATCTGCGCCTCATCGCCAAGCTCAGTGAGTTCACTCAGTGTTTCACAAAGAGCACTGACTGACCCCAGCTTTCTAACAACGAACTAACACTTTTATGTTGTGCTTATCCACCTAGTCTAGACGCCCCAAAGCACATTTAAAATAACAGGCAAATTCTTTTTTTAATTCTACATTTTAATGATAGACTTTATATACTTTATAATAAGTCCTGTCTGTTAGATCATATGTATTGCGACTGTGTACCAGTGGACCCGCCTTTAGCCATGTTTTACAAGGTACACATGTTCGCCAGTATGCCAGAAAGCGAGGCAACATTGCACAGCAATCGGCATGCACTTTTTATTGATGACTTGTATTTACTGTGCATTTACGTTTGTTTGGATAATGTTCCGTGTTCTTTACCCCTCATTAGTGATGGCCAGTTAAATTCTTTGAGAATGATCAATCAGCATGTTGAGCAGACGCACAGTCAATATACAATACATTAGTGAGTTTATTATTATTTATTTAAGTTAGTTTAATGATTTGACAGATAAACAATGAGCTCTGAACAAGGCCATATACAATAGCATCATGGCGTAACACTGACTGCACCAGCGCCTGGATCCCATGTTGTTATAGAGCCTAATATGGTTTTGTATAGCTGTGTGCACACAACCCTTTTCTGTGGTTTGTCATTTGTTCTGCAGAGAGTGAAAATAACAGCCTTCAGGATGTAAATGGAAAGCTAAGCATGGAGCTGGAAACGCTGAAGACGTCTGTGTAAGTTGCGGTCCTGAGCAGCTCTGTTTGTGGTAGTGTCACATGGTGTTACAGTACAATGTCCTCGTTTCCTCAGTCTGTGACCATCGTGTTTTCCACCATATTTTCTATGGTCAAATTGTATAAATGATCGCAATCACAAGTGAACAGTATTGTGTGAGTTTGTTTACAAACTTGGTCTAATTTCTCTGAAAATGTTCAGTCTGCATAAGTGATCGAGTTTCTTTCGTTCGTATACTTTAATACACAAGTCCTGAGCCGATACCTTTCTCTTTTATAAATATCACCCTTTAGCGATATTATACATTGGCTTAGCGTCTCCTTCACTGCAAGGCCAATAGAGCTGTGACTCTCAATTAAACCAAGTGAGTCCCGTACGTTTGCAGTATAATCCACATGTGCCGTCAAGACCCAAGAGTATGCAGGCTTCCAACCAAACACTACATGGGCTGATTTCACTCACTGGTTACCTCCTCTCTGTGTGAAGGTGAGCTGAATCACCTGTGTAGCGATTGGGTAGAATGAAAACCTACATACTCTTAAGCATCGAAGGCACATGAATTGAGACCACCTGCCTAGCTGGTGTCAACAAATGGATGTTCCAAAACTTGATACAAACTTGAAGCTCAGTTTCCTCCTCAACCCACCAACAGTTTTTTTTTTGAGTAAGGTGGTGTTTTGAGACTTGTGTTGTTGGTGTTGTTTTCAACAGCTCCAAGCCCCAACAGACCTTGTCGCCAGAACAGGAAGAGGGCGTGATCCCAGACTCACCGATCCAGTCAACCACGCTGCCCCTGGCAAACAAATTGAAGAGGCGCAAAAAGGAGAGCAAGGAAAAGCCCGTTCGCTATGCAGAGAGGCCCCTGGCACAACCTAACAGCTCCCTGTTCAACGGTTAGTCTCATGAAATGAAAGCAACCACTAGGCCAGCTTTATTTTGACCTATCAACTAAGCTGTACTGTCCCATGGCAGAACTTCTCAAGACTTCAAAGAACCTCGGAAAAGGATGTGTACTCGTACCCAACACCTGTGAGATGGACACATCCCAGACATCACGTATGACCTCATCCACTGTACTCTGTTTAGTTTTTCACACTGTTGTGTATTGATTTTAAGCAAGTTTTCTGGTTCGATGTGTGAAGAGATCAGTTGGATATGTAAAGGTGTCACAGGAAGGTTGGTCAGAGAGCAGGTCTGTCTGTCTCATTTCAGAAGACGCCAATCAGACTCTTGAAGAGGTTGTAGCAGAAACATGTCGGCTGGACCTTCCTGACAGACAGGTCAGCTACTTCCAACCGTGCTGTCTTCAACTGAGTCATGAACAGATGTCCCAGACTGTTTCTGAAAAGATCCTCTCAAACAACACTGTGTCTAAGGCCGCAATGTCTCAGAATAATGTAAATGTTTAATGTCATGGGAGCATGTCCCTGGTATAAACCTGGCTGGTCTGTGGCTAGACGAGGTACATTACTCAATCTGGACACACCTGGCCCAAGATGGCTGCAAGCTGCGTGTCAGTTATTCATTTAAAAAATAATATTTCCTGAATCACATGGATTAACATGATGCATTTTAAATTAATTTCTGCTTCATAAAACAAGCAATTTAGAGGCTAATAGTGAGAATATCTGTTATCTTTCATTTGTTTTACCATCTTTTTAAATTGGTGCTGAAAATTATTGGTGTGGAATAGTTAATGTTATCTGAACACAGGAATTCAATTTAGTTTAGCACTTAATTGAGTTTTTTTTTTAAAGATATATTGTTTTCAATCTCTAGAATACAGAGAAGACTACTGTCCAAAGGAGCTCAACACTTCCCAAAAAGTGCAAGGTTAATTTACGGTAAGAAACAAATCGTCTTGTTTTATATTGAAATAAAAAAAAAATCAGATAGAAAATAAATAAATAAATAACAATAACACAATATTTGTGGGCCTCCTTACAGGCCTCACTGTTCTTTATCCTCCTTGAGCCACTGTCCAGATCATACGGTGGAAAGTTCTCCATCTCTCCTCTCCAGTGTCAAGCGTCTTTCGGCCGATAGCTCCCTTCACAAAGCGAAACGAAAGAAAGAGGAGACTGTCCACGAGGTAGAGGAGGAGCTCACCTTCATCCAACAGGGCGCAGAAGGCTCACGCAGTCCAGACGTCCAGAGAGACGCTGAGAAACCGCCCGAGCTGATCAGCAAATGTGTCTCCGCCCCTCCAAGCAGTCCAAACTCCAAGGAGCCAGCCAACCACAATGTTAGTTTTACGTCTTAATACGCAGGAAATCTGATACAAACGTGTACAAATCTGGAAGAGCCACCGCAATACAGCCTTTCTGATCGAAAGCGAAACATGGGCTGTCTCACATTGGTTAGCAAGTTGCACCACTTCCACACGCGCTGTTTAGTTGAATGGAGTACAAATACTACATACAGAAGAACACCTTAACATTGTTAAAGAGGACAATCATGGTAAAACGTGGTAAATCGTTGCCAGCAACACTCTAAAACATTTTAAAATCTTGAATTTAAAATGCTAAAATATAAATAGTAAAAGTGAGCTCAATACAAAAAACAGTCCTAAATGAACTACAAGTAACATGTAACATTCACTTATACCAGACTGCCAGTGTGATCCCCATGTTATCTAAGTAAAACCAGCACTAATATTATTAACAAAGGTTAATAATATAAAAGTTGACATAGTATGATATCACATAATTTATAATGTAACATAAAATGTCGTCTACAAGCTCATGGTCAGTTTTGTGATGGCCCATAGCAGGCCTCTAACACGTCACGCTGTCTTCCACATCTAATAGGTGTGGTCAGCGCATAATGGAGCCTCCTTTATGTGTCCTGCTATGAGGAAGACAACCAGGACGAGTGAGGAAGATGTGGACAGTGACCCGGAGCATCACAGTGGTGAGAGGAGCAGACGCCGTTGAGTCTTAAGCGTTAGCGATCCTAGTGACGATTCTCTCTGACCACTCAGTGGTCTCACGTCACGTTTTGGTATCGCCTGGATCCTCTGCGGAGGTGATACCAAAAGTAGTACCAGGTACCGTCCAGGTACTATGGCCGATGGAAAACCAGTTGAGCCGGTACTATGCGGTGGAAAAGGACCACTTCTATTGTACAATAGCAGTTGCCTCCCTACCATCAATTACAAGTTGGAGTTAACATCAGTCCCTTGCTAACTTTGCTTTCTCAGCTGAAGGGAAGCAAAGCGTGGAGCCCATGTGGAGTATAGACCCTGCAGTAGTCCTCTCCATGTACGACACGCAATCCTTGGATGAGAAGGTACAGTCAATACCCAGCAATACAACTATAGTCATTTAGTTCCTGTACTACGGTACTGTACGCTCGTTTGGTTGGTTAGCTTGAACTGAAATAGGGTATAGTATAGTATAGTATTGTATAGTATAGTATAGCACTGTCACATGTCAGTGTTGTAGCTGCTAGCTGCATCTCAGGTTGGTTAGAGCAGAGCCTCTGATGCTGGACTGTATTTCTGTGCTTTAACAGAAGGGTGGGCCGCACAGTCAGCAGGAGACTGTGGACGCAGACTGCACTTTCATAAGTCACAGCGTACTTCAGCGTCAAGGACTAGATGACCAGGACAGTGGAAGCAGTGTGTCTGGTAAATGTTAAGTACATCTCATGGAGTCACACCTCGCTCAAATGTATCAATGCAACTTTTCACTCCAATGATTACACACACAAAATGTTGACCTCTTACAGTAAGAGGTCACTTCACTTATACTGGGGTTGATTCGACGTCAAATACTTTTACAGTAATGGATCAAACACCTTTTTTAAGTGCACCTGTTTAATTTTCACACTTTTGTGCATGAAGCTGCAAGCTCTCTGACATAGACACCAACGTGAGTCTTACTTTGCCTATCTGCTTTCTAGGACTGTGCCAGAAGGCTAACGACAGTTTGGATCGAATGTTTGACACAACAGCGTACGGAGAGTACAAGTCATATAACGGCTCCCATTTAGAGCAGACCCAGCCCTGTAGGGACGACCACCACGATGAGCTGGAGGAGGAGCACCACGGTAGGAGTGTTGTTTAGGAACTGCGGTTGACGTTTTGTGTGACTGGCCAGTGTGGGTTTCTTTGCATGACACCAGATTTCAGTTGTTACACAGAACTCTCTCCTTTTCTTTGTTTTTCCCCATAAGAAGAACACTGTCCTCCTGGAGTTCATAGCAAAGAGCATAAAGCAAGGTGAGATACACTCTTATCAGCCTTAGTCTTTAGGAATTTGTTCAAGGTCAAAACCAGTTGCCTTTTTTTTCGAGAATTACGTCAGAAAAGGAGGGATGATATAAAAGTGTGTTGCATTGAGGCAAATGTGATGAGAGGTGGTTTTATGTGAAATTGTTCTTGAGCAAAAACGTACTCCGTCTCAAAAAAGGATGAATATGAACCAACACGTTCTCCAATCGCTCTGTTTGATCACACATCGTACGCCTTCCGCTACATCTCTTTTCACTCTCTCCGGATCAGAAACCCAACATTTGCACACGTGGCCGTAGTCCGCAAGAAAGAGGAGAGACGGAAGCTAAAGGGCGCCACCTGCAAGGAGTGCGATGTTGTGAGTATTTGTTGTTGCCAACTACAGTAAAATGACACATTTCAACGCTTCACGTCCTTAAAAGATGTTCCTTCCTTCCGATAGTATTACGCCCATCTTCCAGAGGAGGAAAGACAGAAGAAGTTGTCTGCTTGCTCGAGACATCGCTTTCTATACGTTCCTCCCTGTACACCGGAGAACTTCTGGGAAGTTGGATTCCCGTCTACTCAAACCTGCATTGAGAGAGGTAAGTATATCACTGCAGGGTCTCAATAGAAATCCAGACGCTCATTTTAGAAACTCTTTACTTAAAGTGCTGCTCTTAAGACATGTGAGATGTAAACCACAAACATGTACATTGGCACATTCAGTGTATTCATAATTAGAGTGAGCCAAACAATGTTGTACTAAAGGTGCCCGACTTGAAACCAAAAGTATAACTTTGAACATTGAGATACTGTTTTGTTTTTTTAAATTCAAGGTTATATCAAGGAAGAGAAAAATCCACAGCCACGCCTACGGAGGAGACAACCTTTGACTGCTCTGTTCTCCCCAAAGCGTAAGGAGCAGAACACCTAAAAGGAAGTGGTTTTCTGTACAGAAGTTCAGCTTGTCCACGTACAGAAAGCTCATAGAGAGACTGTACAGTCCAGCTCTGTCTGGTATCATATGACCGTATCATATGAAGAATGTTGACACTTCACAGCATACTAGTGTGTTTTAAATTTTGTTTCAATGACAAAATACCTCCATGCTTAGAATAAATTTGTATAAATAAATGTTTAAATAAATGTAGATATTTTATACCAAACAGTGTGTCAGTTTATCCGTTATATTCTATTCATTAAACATCATACATTTCATCAGGGTTCACAGAATTCTGGTCAAAATGAAGAGATGTCTTAAGATCTTGGTCACATGGCATGAAATAGTGGAATCTTCTATCAGGGCAAAATAGAAATACAAACCAGGTGCCCAGTGAAGGTCTGCTGGTTACATTCACTATCTTTTGAACCATGAGTCCCTGTTGGCCTAGGATGAAATCCTTCCAGAAGACTATATCTCACCTACACTGTCTACCAACTTTCCCACTGTCTTCAAAACATACTAAGTAGTCCTACTAAATACTAATACTAACCACCCGCTCTCTTTTTAAACAACAAGAACAGACTTGTCAGTGCTTTTGTTAAATTAACTGGTGGCTCATCTGGTCATTTCTAGTGGAAGTAATCACTGTTTCAGTGGCATTTAGTCTTTGTATTATTTCAATGAAAACTCTTGTCAAAACACGTTTGCAAGTAGGTGCTTCTATTCAACAGTCTGGGGTTGGACCTACCGATCAAGTTAGCTCAAAACTGAGATGATATTCAACAGGTCATCACAAAATGCACTTGAATTGATTTAATACCTTTTTATTGAAACTAAACTAGCCCCAGTCACCTAGATTAAAACGCACATCACTATACGTGTAGTTCGTAAGATGAACCCCGTTATCTGTTTAAGTTGGCCTGTGACATTAATAGACAAACCACATGCTGGAAATATTCCATATGTACTCATAGATCATTTTATTTTTTAGCTTATGAAATGGACAGACGAGTTAAGATAATTTAATAAAAAAAAAAAAAAAAAGCATTATCAAAAATGTATAAAAGAATCACATTATGAAGTGCAGGTTGTGGGCTGTCATCATCTCATCACAGCTGGGACTGTCTCTCAGAGTACACCAGTAAGGCCTCTCCAAAATGGCTGAACAACACACTGTAACAGAGTTCCATAATCAACACTAGTTCACAATAACAATAACAGCATTTCAAAATGACTAGCGAATATATTTCTCTGAGTCAGAAGTAGGCAAAAACAAAGAGGATTAAATCATTGCATACAATGTGATACAATAGCTGATGTCAAAACATTCCTGTCAACTGACAGTAAACCTTATGGAGAACCATCTCTCGCAGGTTGGTGAGGTACTCACCACATAACAGATGGACTGTTACCATCTATGTAGAAGATGAATGGAGAGAGGGATACAGCAGTAACCTGGGGGAAAGTAGCATAATATGAGGTTGATAATGACCTCTGTGACCTCATGCCTATTAAATCATATTTCTCAATTTTATGATCAAATGCCATCCTCTGAAGTCTACTTACAACAATTAGTATTTATCTTTTTTTTTGCTGTGTAAAACGAAATTCAATCATTTGGTATTGTTTTTTTTTTTATAGTGCTACATGCTACAAATTCCACCATAACCTTTAACATTGACATTAACATTGATTGAACATTAATTTTCAAACAGCAAATAACAGGATATCAAAAGCTAATGCAAAATTTCCCCAAAGTGATCAATAGTTTCATCTTATCAACAATGTAAAACAATTACCTTAGACAAACAAATCCAGGCCTCACAGTGCTCAAGGGACAATCCACTCTTTAATTTGACTGTGGCCAGTAGCAGGAAGAAACCCAGCAAAGCACTATGAAATAAGACAATTAACTTTTAGAAAGTAGTGTGATGTGGTGTGCACCCATCACAGATATGTTTCAACAAAAAACCAGGAAGCAGGTGTAGTGACGATTATGATGGATTTTTTTGCATGACCGTCAATCGCACAATTATGAAATAACCAGCCCAGCCCTAACAGTGTCAAAGGCCAGAAGAAACTTGTACTTTAACAATTGGTTTAAAGGGGTCATAATTTGCTAATTTCTAGCTCTTTATGTTTATTCTGGGACTCCACTAGAGTAGCTTTGCATGATTCACAGTTCAAAAAAGTCCTTATTTATCTTATACTGGCCCTTTATGCAGCCCCTCTGTTCAGCCTCTGTCTGAAACAAGCTGTATTCGCTCCTGTCTCTTTAAGGCCCCCCTCCCCATAAGCCCACTTTCTTTGGTCAACATCCTTTTGTTTGTGGAAAGTGAAAGTAAACTGTAAACCTATTAAGTAACACATAATTTCGTTCTTGACTGGAAACTGGCAACTTCTCAAATCCAACCGTACAAGTTGGAGCCCAAAAAAAGTGGAAAATGTCTGCTGTTAGGAAATAACAAAGGTAATGCAACTACTAAAATATTATTCTGCCGTCGCCAAACAACTGTATAGTATCTTCCTGTACTGTAGGTTATAGTTGATTGCTTATTAGTTGAAAACATTTAGTTGTAAAGACATGCATGCATCATCTTTCCCTCGTTGTCTTTGACCGGGGAACTTTTGTCACTGCCTGGAGCAGATGACCATATAAATAAATACGTCCTGGTTGACGTCAGCTCGTGCAGAAAGTAGAAAAAAGGTTTGAAACCGTTCAGAGCAGTTTGAAGCCTGAGCTTTTTGCTCACAGGGATTACTTCATTCGTTTAGCTCATTATTTGACACATTTAATATGAACATCCGACATTGTAACATTATATGTCAGAAAATAAGGAAAAGCATATGTCCCCTTTAATTGATTTTCATCTTAAAAAGAGCTTGAGGTGTGAAAATGTACACCCACTTTGACCATCAACAAGCAGCTTTTTGCAGCTTTGCAACATTCTGCACCTAATATTAACTTTGACATTAAGAGAAGTGCACCTTGTACTAAAACATCAACCTGCTGTCCAATGACAAATCCTCAAAGGGATAGAAAGCTTCACCTGGCACAGCAACCACACTGGAATGTGTAGGAATGAAGGAAGGGGAATTCCAAGGCACCCAGGAGGTCACCTACACAAGAGCAGTGGTTGTTAGCAAGGCAGGAAGTCATGTGAACAGGAAGTACAAAGAATATGATCTGCCATGGGATAATGTTTGGCAATAAATTCTAATAACCGACAACATGTAACTTCTAATTCTAAGTGATAGGCTTAAGTAAAAATTCTGTCAAATGTAAATCTGGAGGAGTGATCTCAGTGATGTTAACTACTTTCAGTGGACAGGACAGAAGGACTCTCAGCTAAGAAACATGAAACAAAAGTTGACCAATGTCTCCAAGAAGCGTCTTACCAGTGGGGTGAGCAGCGATGGCCAGCAGCAGTACACTGGGGTTAGAAGACAGGATAAACATTTGTCACAGAGTAGTAAACGATGAAAGGTTCAAAGAGAAAACAACTATTTTAAAATGCGTAGAATATTTTCAGCTAGTTTCCCCAAAAGTGTCCATCAAGTTAGGCATGTGATTTGAATCTGCTGTGAGCTCCCTTAATATTTGGAGGATGTCAAATTGTCTGATGATGTGAGTCTGTATTATGACTATGAGGTTGACATAAGGAATGCCAGTTTTAATTTAAGAAGAGAATTGCACTGTAAAAGTGCACGCTCCCCTCAATGAATGAAATCAAATGTATTAAGACATATTAATGATATTTTGTAGCTAGACATTATCAGCGGACACTCGATTGTCTCGTTGTTGGGTTTCTCCTCCGGCCTTTTTGCATTTCAATGCATCTCCATTAAGATTCAGCAGTGGACTCTGCTTGGCTCTACTACTCAGAGGCAGTGAGGATAACATGGTCTGTGAAGTAAAAAGGGTCTGTGTTGTCAAACCAACTGCAACTCATCGCTCTTCTACTGCAGAGCTACAAGGACGGCACGGCTGACATGAATGATAGTAGCTATTCCTCCCTGGTCATTTCCACATATAGTTCAATAGGAAAAATAGGGAGAAGCAACTATAGGATTTGTTCATATTTAAGATTTGTACCAGGAGCAAGAAGATTTGAGGCCGGTTTGATAACTCAGACCGTTGTTTACTTGTCGTCATTTAGCCAACCATTTGCTTCATGTTGAATCCGTCACTGGGAGCAAAGGGTAGTTTACCACTGAATTCTCTCAGACAAGCACTGAAATGAAAGGCAGCTGGCATACGCACATGAGAATAGGAAACCAAGTGTCTGGTGGTTTCTGTGTTGTTCTAGATGTCAACACACATCAAGAATTTCAACTGCATATAAAAAACTATATCTTTATTGAAGATACTATAATCTTATTATAATCTATACTATATACTATAATCTCATAATCTATAAATCTATAAACTATAATCTTATTCTGTCTAAATACTTTCAGCACCTGTGGGGTGGGGGGGTTCTTTAGTCTTTACTTTTTTACCTGTTCTTCTGATGTGGTTTAAAGAGGCTGAACAGGATCTTGGTGAATATCTCAGTATTTGTTAAACCTCTCGTTTTGGTCTCGGATGGTCAAAGTATAGTTCTTACATACGAATGTTCTTACTAAATCCTAGTTTTACCTCATTTTGCAGCACAAGATTTAGTCGCCATTTTACCTGAGCGGTCAGCTTCTGTGCCCATTACTTGATTGACAGCTTTTTTTTTTGCAGGGCGGGCCCAAGTCAGTCCATTGACTCTACAAACATGTGACGGGGACCAACCACTGCTCTACAGCGGAACTTTAACTACTGAAATGATACAAGAATCCTGTAGAGCATCTTTAAAATACCCTCAAATTACAGCTGGCAGTCTTTATTTTGACCGCACTGTTATGTCATTTTAAATCCAAACAAAATAAGCAGAAATAAACAAAAAATAAAGAGTATTGAGCCAAAACATTGAAAGTGTTGGCGTCCAGTACTTGTGGAGCTCACAGTATCTGTCAGCAGACATAACCAATTCTGAATCAGTGTTTTTGCGAAGGTCCAGATTATTTTGTAAACGTTTATGAGCTTGTATCCTTACCTGAACAAGTAGTTGATGTACTGCTGCTCAAGGTCACTATAAAGAAAGCATCAATTGATTGTCTTTAATCAGTTTGATTGCAAGTATCCTGACAATTGTTTTCTAAAATGGTATCTCATAACAGACTAACAGTATATATAGTAATGGGTGGTCCAGTGGAACAGTTCTGCATGTAGTTCACTGAACTAGACTTTGGTGCAGGTCCTGAGTTCCAGTTATCTGGGCAGAGATCCATGGGACCACCCATTACTGTGGCGATGCTTACCTTAGATGGCTGGATTTGACATGAACTTGGAACACTTTATATGCACCTGAAAAAGAATTCACATTCTGTAGACCGATTTCTACATTGCCTATTACAGGTGATTCTGCAGGGTCGCAAATTGTTTGGCTGATGACTGGTTCTTCTCTCACCTGTCAAAGAGAACCTTTTTGTGTCCATATATAGTGTCGATGATTATGTTGCTTCGTTCGTTATGTGTGGCGTGCCTCAAGGCTCCGTTCTTGGAATGTTACCGTTCTCTTATCCATTCACATCAAAGCATCTCTTTTTATACTGCTGCAGGTCTCTGCTGTATCTCCATTAAACCCAACAGTCTCAGTAAGATAGCTACATTACATTCTCTGTGTATCTTAACTGATGTCAAGGCCTGGATGTCCTAAAACTGCCTTCATACACAAATTAAAAATAGTTACATAGAATAAAACAGAATGAGAGTAAATAAGAATGAAAGTAAATTAAGTTTGAATTTTTTTCAAATGTCTCTTCATTCATTTCTTCTTTTTCATTTAATTTGTACATCCAACCTTTAACAATTAAGGAGTTATCTTTAAAGAAGGTATAGCCTTAAGAAACATACTAAACAGCTGGTATAGACATGTTTTTAGAAACTTGGAAAACTTGCAAAGACTGATTAAATGTAATCTTTCAGTGGCTCAGAGAGTATATGCTTTAACAGGTTTAACATGGTTTTAACTGGTCTCGACTAAGCTGTTGCACAGCCAGACTGCAGGATTGTGCTGTAATGTTACTGATAAGGACTAATCGCATCATAGAATTATTATACCCATATTTGGCTACTTTACACAGATTGACTGTTAGTTTTCGAACAGCTCCTAGCTATATCTCAGAGCTTTAACCCCCCTATGAGTCTTCCTGGCCATCCTAGCCTAAAGACCAAAGTTGACCTGGCCTTCGCCGTCTAGACCCCCGGCTTTGGAACACCCAGCACGAGGGACGGCAAAATCAGACTTTTATATAACGCCCCTTCCCAGGAGGTGCTACACATCCTGAATTCCAGGAACCCTCAGGTAGAGCTAGCAGCGCTCTCCATCATGACTGGTCAAACAAATGTGTTGCTACTGTAATCACACTACGTTTTCCTGTAACCAAGCAATGTAAGGCATTACTGTTCCAGTTTCAGTAACCACATTACAGTTACTGATCTCAAAAGTAGTTTGTTACTTTCTTTACACAACTACAGACCCGCATGTCCTCTAATGAGAGAATGAGAGAGAGAGAGAGAGATTCTGTTAAACTTTTACACTTGCCATTCAGACTTACCAAGACAGGATAGATGACCAACAGCCCACATGTAAGCGCTCAAGTCAAACTGCAAAGTAGACAAACATTCTAAACAAGCTAGATTCATTCATTCATTCATTCATTCATTCCCATCTCTAGTGACAAACAACAGATTATTTGAAGATAAGTAATCATTTACCGCAGGATCATAGAGGGGCAGGTTGATGGCGGACACCAGCATGACACATACACTACAGGAGGGAAAAGATATCCACCGTCAAAGAGTATAAATCGCATTGTACATTTCTGGTCAGTGTTTTAGTATTTAGACAGTGCAGATCCACAACGAAGCTGCTTATGTCTGAGGAAAATACTAGTCATAGCAAAACAATACTCCTTGTTTTCCAACTTCACAAAAACAATAATCCCAGACATGAATTAAAGACAAAATTGCACAGTAATGAAATACATAAGTACACGAGTAGAGGAGTTGAAAACAAATGATATAAAACCCTGAAAATGACACAGATTTTGCCAGTCTAAGCTCTTCAGAAGTGTATAGCACCGTTTAAGGTCCCAGACAGCAAACGCTGACTGCATGAAGCTGCTCAGCTGACTGCATGTAGAGCGAGTACTGGAGTACATGCACTCTGCAAAACAAGGCTAAATACTGAAGGAAATACGCTTTTTGGACTCACTGTGCAATTGTTTGGCTACATAACGTTTGGATTATGCAGCATGAGCTGTTTTGGGATATTTGATGATCATTCGTATGCCATCTTGAACTCTGGATCAACTGGGCCCCGGCTTCTAATGGTGTCAATATTACGTGGATTTACAAACTTCAGTTGGGATTCGACTAACATGGCGGTGAGTAACCAACACCGTGAAGTTAGTTTTATAAGTGAACTTCTCCTTTAAAGGAAGAGAAAATCTGGTTTTACCTATTTTATTCACATTATTTTTACCCATTTTATTCTACGTAACCTTAGTTTTAATTCATGTCCGGTATTTTTATTGGTTCAGTTTTTTGGCTTTATGTACTATTGTTTGGCTTTATGAAATATTGTTATTATCATTATTAATGTTAAAGTCTGACTTTCAGGAGAGCACTGCTATTTAGTACAATTCACTTACACTTTCCCACCTCCTCTGAAATTCATCCATGGAAGCAGATTCAACAGAAATCCCAACATCTTTACATTTTCACTCCACCTCATCAATCTCGAATTGTCTTTTTATGACTTATTCTTGTGTGCTTGTATAAAGGAAAAAAAAAGCACAAACCTAAAAACCTTCAGCCATGGCATCTTCTGTTGATGACAAGAGAAAAATACATAATGTCAAAGTATGTAACTACATGCTATAGAATATACAGTCGATGGCTCCAACTGACTGACGGAATAAGCTACGAGGCTGCTGTCAAAGCCTCAATTCAAATTCCTACGAGGGGAACATGGGCCTGATTTGCTGCCTTTGCAATTTCTACAATTTTATAACCGCTTGCTCTCTGTGAATAAGGTGAAGGAACACACAGGGTGGGATCTAGCAGCCATTCCACACACCCACCTCTCTGTGGACTATCCTCAGGATGACGGAACTAACGACATGAGAGGAGTTTTGAAGAGTAAAGAAAAAAGGAATGGGCTGGAATGGAGAAGAAAATCAGAGTGTAAAAACAATGTGATACCGCGGCTATTATGGTAAAATAATAATACATGTAAGTAGATTGTTTCTACAAATATAAATACAGTGCAGTCCAACGCCTACGTTACAATATATGTGTCATTTACAGGCTACAAAATCCTGGATGGGAGACATACCATGCGTGATAAAGCCCTGGAGCCGGCATATATGTTTCCTACAAACAGGAGCGACCCTGGAAGCCAGGAAAGAGCTGCTGATCTATAAGATTGAAATGTATCAAAAAAAAAAAAAGTTTTGTTCATTTTCCAGCAACTGTTAAGAAAGCTTTAGAGAAATAACAAATCCATTTATTGGCAGATGCTGGAAACAAAGATTTGGCAGAACTTGAATCCTATTCTTTCTAAGTTAAGACACTTTGTTCCAGTATCCATAAGCTAAGTAAGGTTTTTCTGGGAGTTTTTTTCTTGTGTGATGGAGGGTTAAGGTCAGGGGGTGTTGTTTAATTATTTGTGATTTTGGGCTTGTGAAGCCCTTTGAGACTGCAATGTGTTTAAGGGCTATATAAATAAAAACTAAAAAACAATTTTAAAAATAAGATTACCTGGTAATGCGGCTCATCTCCACCCATCCCAGTTTTCCAGAGAGCAGAAGCAGAAGAGCCCCGATAGATGTCTGCCATCTGAACACATAAACAATTGCTAGTGAAAGAGATTCAAAAAGATTCCTTGTCCTAATTATATAAACAGCAGTTTGTTTGTTTTTTGTTTTGTCATTTAAATTAGAATTTAAACAATAGTTTGGTAATAACACGTTTCACATCTCCAGCAAAATACTCACCCTTGAAATAAGGTTGGATAAGTGAAATTCAGCACAGACAGGACAAACTGCAATAAGAAAACAGACAAACAAACAACTTTAAGACAACTACCATACACATGGAGGTCACAACTGATGTGCCATTCATATTACTAGTGTGCTGTAGAGTGAGATCAGGCGTGCCTTTGGGTTTTTACTAAAAATGTTAAAGTCAATATCAAATATATATTATATGGCTGCATTTATGACAATCAATTTAAACATAATAAAATGAGTGAAGTAGTGTAAATTACTATTATCTTTCAAGCCCAGAAATACTACATAATATGAGATTGATCATCAGTGTAAAGCCTAATGACAAATACACTGTTTAAAACCACATCAAAAGGTAATGTCAATTCAAAACCTAAAACTACCTTTTAGAAAAATATTTTGCAAATCATATCACAGCTACACCAAATGTTTAAACAGTTGCAATATGATGTTTTGTCCGTGTTGTGCAGACATATCTTACATGCTATAATTAATATTGGAACAATAAATGATATCTAAACCTTTCCTCTATGCATCTCCATCTGATCACAAAGCTGGCAACAGACTTGGCCTGGTCCACCATTAACATGTCTGTGTTCCTTACTATTGGTTGCTCTTAATGTTTGCATTAGGGATTTAAGCTTATTCTAGTGTTGCACTTATTTGTTCTGGATAAGAGCATCAGCTGAATGACTAAAAAGGGTAACATAATACGACTAAGGAATTTATGAGATTTTAAAAATGTGTTATCGATGACTAGAATAGTCAGTGGAGCTGAAACTAATTATTTGAAAAAAAAGACGTCCTTTACAGCCCAAAGTCAGCAGTGTTGTGGAGGAACATGGGCTTGGTTTGGTCTCAGGTTACCAGCTAACCAGCTAGCATCATCCAACTTATCTTCACCAATCCAACGCAAATCCAATGTAACACTCACCTTATTGGTGAAATACGATACAACGAAAACGATGCTGAAAGTAAGACCAGTAACATGCCTTTTCCACTGCATTTTGTCCACCCGCTACACTGCGGCGGGGACATTATTCAAATTACAATTCAGATTTACATCGTAACTCGAGTTGGAGACACTTCAACATCAGAAACTTCCCTGATGACGCGTCACACCTCAAAGAATACATGCACAGCGAGAGACTCCACCTACGGCTACTTCCGCCTTCTCTTAAGATCCCGTTGAACAGAATAGATTTTTTTGGCTGGGAGTCAATGAGAGTGTCTCACATTCGGTCCAATATATTTTTTTTCTGTGAGGGGCATATTTGATTTCCAAACAGCGTAATGTTAAGGCCTTAGCAAGCTACTAATAGCGGTATGAGACCTAGACACCTAATAGTATGGTGTGATGACAATAATTAATCTTCACGAGGTTCTTGCATAAATTAGCTTGTGTACATATTATCTATAGCCACCCTGCTAAATGACTGATGAATATTAATGGCCATTTTAATTGTAGACAGTTGATTTTCCGCCCTATGCTCCACCACGTTTTGTTCCACCGTAGCGGACAGGGGTTTCCATAGGGCTGAATAGCAGGTGAGCCATCTTCATATTTACAACTCAAGGTCTTCGGTCAGTCACGTGGATGCCAGCAGGTTTCCGTGTTTACAGAGAAGCGCTTTGGACGGACGATGGTGAACAGCCATGGCATTTTTAAAGACGAAAGAACGGTCTAAAGAAAGGTTTGTACTCCAACTATCGCTTAATCAATTTGTGTACGATGGGGGTAATCAATGTGTTTTTACCTACGCGTTGAAATCTCAAGGGTGTGTTTTTCTGAACTGACCGCTGCGGCCAGGCCAGCCTACCAAGGGCTTCAGGCCAGCCTACCAAGGGCTTCAGGTCAGCCTAGCAAGGGCTTCAGGCCAACCTACCAAGGGCTTCAGGCCAGCCTACCAAGGGCTTCAGGTCAGCCTACCAAGGGCTTCAGGCCAACCTACCAAGGGCTTCAGGCCAGCCTACCAAGGGCTTCAGGCCAGCCTACCAAGGGCTTCAGGTCAGCCTACCAAGGGCTTCTGGACTTGACCTGGGCCTGTCCCATTACACACAAAATGTTATTTATTTATTATTAACAGACATCATGGTAAACATACATTTAATCTCTTTCCTATTTTTAGAATATAGGATTGATGTAATGTATTGTTTGGTTTCATTTTCAAAAATCAAAAAGATGGTTTATAATTGGAAAACTTAGATTTATGAATATGTGATTTTGTAAGTAATAAAACCAAATTGATGATATAGTATTGATTTGCTTTGGTTAAAGTGTATGTAAAAAAGCCAAACAATACATTTTCCTAGGAAAATTCAGACTCAGTATATTGGGAAATGAATATACAGACATCTTGCCAAAAAAACTTAACTTTATTTATAATCAGATATTTAGAAGCTAAGCACTAGATTTTCTTCCAGTTCAGGTCTGAAGTAAAGTTATTCCAGTAAGAAACTACATTTAGAACAGAGACTGTAAATATCACTGCAAAGTTTAGCGTAGTAATTAGCACAAGCCTGATGTTATTAGATATATGTCTATGCCTCATAAAACCAATTTGGGTTTCATCGATAATGTGGTACAAAACTTGAGCTAGGATTTTGTAATCATTATTAAGAAGGCAAATTGGCCGACTGTTGTCAATGCAAAGCGGATCCTTCCTAGGCTTTTTATTAGGATTAAAAGTCCTTGAGATAAAGTGCAAGGAAGAGTTTGATTTTCAATGCTTTCTATATACACACCCTGGAGGAAGGGGCCTAATTGGTCTGCAAAAGCAATATAAAATTCAGATGTTAAGCTGTCAAACCCTTGACATTTATTGGGTTTTAGGTGATGAATGGCAAACAGGACTTCATCTGAAGTTATTGTGCTATCACAAAAATCTTTTTAGTATTTTAAGGTGAATCCTATATTTAACCGGGAGGTTATGAAGGACAGGGGTGATGTGATCTCTGCAGCGGGTGGAGGCGAGAAGGTGGGCAGCAGGGTCCTGGACGTGTTGAAGTTTGAGCATTTTGGTAGCTGAGCCGTAGAGGATGCTGTTGCAGTAATCAAGTCTGGAAGTTCAGAGGGCATGGATGAGTGTTTCTGCAGCGGCAAAGGACAGGGTGGACCGGAGGCGGACAATGTTCCTGAGGTGGAAGAAGGCAGTTTTTGTGACCTGGTTGACATGAGGTAGGAACGAGAGGGTGGGTCAAGGATGATTCCAAGGTTGTGGACATGGGTGAAGAGGGTGACGATGGAGCCATCGATGTTGAGTGAGAAGGTCTGGGTGGAGGGGGTGACGATGGAGCCATGGATGCTGAGTGAGAAGGTCTGGGTGAAGAGGGTGACGATGGAGCCATGGATGTTGAGTGAGAAGGTCTGGGTGGAGAGGGTGATGATGGAGCCATGGATGTTGAGTGAGAAGGTCTGGGTGGAGGGGGTGATGATGGAGCCATCGATGTTGAGTGAGAAGGTCTGGGTGGAGGGGGTGACGATGGAGCCATCGATGTTGAGTGAGAAGGTCTGGGTGAAGAGGGTGACGATGGAGCCATCGATGTTGAGTGAGAAGGTCTGGGTGAAGAGGGTGACGATGGAGCCATGGATGTTGAATGAGAAGGTCTGGGTGGAGTGATGAGGGAGTTTGGGCTAGTGATGAGGATTTTGGATTTATTGCAGTTGAGTTTGAGAAAGTTCTGTTGCATCCATGATTTTATGTCTGCAAATATGTGTCTCTTACAAATTTCTATTGATATTGAGTTTTTGAATAGAATTGGTTTTACTACGAGCTCTTTCTAATTGGAAGAAATATGCAGTGTTTTGCTCCCCTTCTTCTAACCATTTTCTCCTTGACCTCACAAAAGCTCCCTCTGCTTTCATTCTGTATATTTAATTTTCTGATAAATTGTCAGGCAATATTTGAGTGAGATTCTAGTAATTACCGTTGTTTCTTACATTTTCCTAGATTTAGACAAAAAGGATCGATACTCTCTTAAATATTTTGACACCTAATTTAAAAAGCTCCCAATTTCTGAAAAAGCATTTATCAATTGTTCCAAAAACATTTGATCAGTGTTTGGACCTTCTTAATCACTAAATCATGCTTTAAAACAGAGTTATTAAGTTTCCAATAAGAGCCTCTACATGTATGAATAGTGTTAGATCTAAAAGAGACTTGGAGTGACACAGTTCTATGGTCTGTTAGTGGAGTTGTTATTATATTAACAGTAACGTTATTTCTAAACAATCAGTATGACAATCAGTACGTTGTGTTTCACGGAGACATGGCTGAATAGGAATATACCAGACTGTTTAGTGGAACCAGACAGCTTCACGGTGGTGCGAGCCAACAGGGATAAGCAGATCGGTAAGAAGAAAGGCGGAGGGCTTGCTGTCCCAGATGGTGTAACCCCGGACATAATATGTACTATAACTGTAATATATACTGTAACTGTAAAGGAACGTATCTGTACCACAGACATAGAGCTTGTTGGCTGTGAGTTTGAGGCCACACCTGGAGAGGCAACGCAGCACCGTGAGAATCATGTTCTTTGACCTCTCCAGCACCTTCAACACCATCCAGCCACTTCGGCTGAGCTGAGAAGCTCTCAGTGATGCAGGTGGACCGTGGCCCGGTGGCCTGGATTATGGACTAACTCACCAGCAGAGCACAGTACGTCAGACTGCAGGGCAGCCTGTCAAATGTGCTGGTGAGTAACACTGACGCGCCCCCCCAAGGAACAATGCTGTGACCTTTCCTGTTCACCCGCTAAACCTCCGACTTCCGCTTCAGCTGGAGTATGTGCGACCTGCCGAAGTTCTCCGACGACTCCTCCATTGTCAGCTGCATCGTGGATGACAACAAGGAGGAGTATAGAGACCTGGAGGAGAGCTTTGTTGGGTGGTGTGATAATCACCTCCAGCTCAATTTCGGAAAGACCAAGGAGC
>OMKK01090281.1:0-11468 GCA_900302305.1 Polymixia japonica
CATAGTATAATAGTATATTGTGTAAATATAGTTAAATATAATATAGTAGTTAATTCTAATATGATTATATAGTGTAGTATGATATAACTTATAATACAGTATCATCATATCATTAATTAAATGCAATTGAAGCTCTTCTTCCCTTCTAAAGGGATCATCATATCATCATATCATTAAATAAATGCAATTAAAGCTCTTCTTCCCTTCTGTACCTATCGAAAATAGATTTCTTTAGTCTAGATTTGAATTGATTTATATTTTCACAATATTTTAGTTCATCTTCTAACCCGTTCCACAGGGTGGCTCCGTAAGAGGAGATGCACATTGTTTTCAGGTTTGTTTTCATCACAGGTTTTTTGAAGTTCCATGGTCCTCTGAGGTTGTATCCCCCCTCTTTATCCAGAAATTTGCTTCTTACATTTACAGGTAATTGATTACTGTATATCTTGCTTTGTACATAACTTGCAGAGTTTTAAAGTTTGCCATATCAATGAACTTCAAAAGATGGGATTGTAGAAACAGTGTGTGTGTGTGGTCCCGATATCCTGCATTGTTTATTACTCTTATTGCTCTTTTTTGTAGTGTAATCAATGAATTTATGGTTGTTTTGTATGCGTTACCCCATACCTCTGTGCAGTAATGCAGGTAAGGCAAAATCATTGCGCAGTACAGAGTGTGCAATGAATTGGGATTGAGTACATGTCTCGCCTTACTTATAATTGAGATGCTCTTTGCCATCTTTGCCCTCACATATTCTATATGGGGTTTCCAGCAGAGTTTATGGTCTAAAATCACTCCCAGGAATTTATTTTCATATACTCTTTCTATTATATTGTTATCTATTATCAACTGAATATCTGTTTTTATCTGGCGGTTTCCAAACACCATGAATTTTGTTTTATTTAGGTTTAAAGATCATTTATTTCTATCAAACCAGAGTTTGTATTTACTCATTTCTATTGTTAAGACCATCATAAGCTGCTGGATGTCCTCCCCTGTACAGAACATGTTTGTATCATCAGCAAATAGTACACACTTCAATACATTTGATACAGAGCACAAATCATTAATGTATAGATTAAACAGTTTGGGACCCAAAACCGAGCCTTGAGGGACTCCACACCTTGCCTCTTTGCCTTCAGTTTTTATGAATTTGTATAGAATACAATTTTATAGAAAAAATGTCCATAGTAACTAAAGATTAGCAGCAAAACCTTTTCAGATGCAAGCAATATCTACAAATTACATGTTTCCAAAATGAACATCCTGCTTACATACATTACACACATACACAAAGATTATATGTCTATTTCACTCTCATGTTTATAAACAATCTAAACATGAAGAAACTATTTACAGATTTAAAATGAATGTATAACTCCTGTTTGGTTGTCACATACTGTCAGTCAATTGGATTATGAAAAAAACAATTCATTCATTTTATTTCATTTCAAGAAATAAAAGAATAAACAAATCAATAGTGGGGCAACTTTGGTTCAACTGGGTGCACCACAAACCTGAATAATAATGTGAACCCTTACCAATAAGTTCATTTGGAATTGAAGAAAAGAGTCCGTGGTTGCCTTTGATGTTTTTCCTATACTTTAGTTGTGGTATTTTATCATGTAATGCGGGTCTTCGATTAAAGTCCTATTTCAGGAGTGCAGAATCATCCTGAGTGGAGTTTTGTGCATTGGTATGAATTACCACCACTTTTTTAATGGGTCCATTTATTGTGCGGTGTAGAGTGTGAGCGCGACCAGTTGTTGCGCTGGTGCAGAACGAAGCAGAGGTGTAAAAAAACAGGTTCAGAGAGTAGAAGTACTAACCGTGAATCTGCTCCAGCCGTGCACTAAACCAGCTCATTTCACAAAGTAGTTTCCCCTACCGAGATGAAGACTTGTGTTAATTAGAATCAGCTGGTTTAGTGCATGGACGGAGCAGATTCACGGTTAGTAACTTCCACTCACTGCACCTGGTTTATCTACCTCTGGAGCAAAGTGTTGTAGGATCTGCAGAATTACTGATGCAATGGATGGCAAGCCTTCACACCCACGTATAGTGTTCTGTTATATTGATAAGCTGATGTACTCAGTGGGTTCCTACTTCTGTTGTCGATCACACGGGCCTACTTCTGGTTTATACTTCTCTAACTCTCTTACAGTATATAATTTATTATTAACTTCTCTTTAAAACTGAGGAAACAACATACGTTTCCTCTTTTTTCAAAAAAGAGGACACAATTGTATTCAGTAAGATGATGACTATTATTCAGGTGAAATTGTAAAGCTAATTATGTACTTTTCAATGTATTTTGAATAGATCTTCCCTCAGCAAACCTACTTGTGATTCACTGGGTTTAAAAAATGTGGAATGTATTCAAATTACAGTCCTACACTTGTTGTGCACACAACACACAACACACACACACACACACACACACACATCTACATACCACTCTACCTACACACCGTGCTGTCCTAATCTGATCCCCAAGACGTTGCGCAGTGCTGCCAGTAGTTAAACACCACACTAACCTGCTGCCGTGTGGAGAGGCAAACCCATTCCCACAAATACTCCCAAAATTCTGTAATTATTCTGTCATTTTCAACAACGTTCTTGTCTGAGAATGTTGCTAAACAGCAGCACCATGCAGACTGAGGACAGAACGAAAACTAAGAATACAAGTAGCTACCTTTCTCTCTTTCTCCCTCTTTCTATCTCACACAAACACACACACACACGTACAAATATACACGCACTGCACTCGTATTTCGCTTTCTGCTCTTGTGTTCATCAATTCCCTTGCACACACCCCAGGCCTGTCAGAACCCTGTGGTTTTACGGTCCTTGACAATTTGGTCTCAATTTAGAAAACACTACGGATTAGTCTCCATGTCTACTTACACCCCAGTTGCAGCCAACCACCTGTTCTCAGCCTCCCTCATAGACAATGCATTTGATCAGTTGTTCAAAAAGGGAGATTTGAACATTAGGCTGCTGTATAAGGAAGATATTTTTATGTCATTTGATCAAATTAAGAATGAGTTTGCTCTACCGGCACATAATTTCTTCCGCTACTTACAAATTAGACACTTTATACGAAGGCAGTTTACTCAATTTCTTTCCCCGCTACCAAAAACATCTCTTGATTTAATCCTAAAAACCAAACCAGAGGTTAAGGGAATAATATCCAGGCTTTATACAGCTAAATTTGATATAGACGACTTGTCACTCTCAATGATAAAGGAAAACTGGGAAAATTATTTGGAAACTGACATATCAGAAGATCAGTGGTCTAAAATACTTACAAGTATTCACTCTTCATCTATTTGTGCGAGGCATGGCTTTATTCAATTTAAGATTGTGCATCTGCTTCATATGTCAAGCTTTCAAATACTTTCCCTGGGGATAGTCCTACCGGTGATAGATGGATGTAAAGCTCCTGCCAGCCTTTAGCAGGCATTTTGGTCATGTCCCAACTTAACAACATTCTGGTCCTCTATATTTGAAGTCTATTCAGAGATCGCAGGTCTGACAAGTGAAACGTGCCCTTTTCTTGGACGTTTTGGTGTATTATCAGAGGATCGTACCCTGACAAAAGCACAGTTGAACAGCATGGCCTATTCAGCCCTTCAGGCAAGGCGTCTCATTCTTTTGAATTGGAAGAGCGACCGCCCACCTCCTTTGGCAGGTGGATTTGCAAGGTCATGCATTTTCTCAAAATAGGAAAGATAAGATACACACTGCGGGGATCCGATGTGAAATTTGATGTAGTGTGGCAACCTTTTATGTGGAATGTTTAACTGTCTCTTACCTCTTGAACATGGGTATTGTTTTGTACATGCAAACTACTCTGTGAACTGATGTTTTCTTTTTTTTTTTTTGCTGTTTTGTTTTGTTGAAGTTGTTTGTTTGATTGTTTTATTTATTTAGTTTCTTGCCACATTCATTATGTCTGTGTCATCCCTGTTTGTGTGTCTGTACATTGTGTATGTATGAAAAAAAAACAACAACAACACATTGACAAATATATATACTGTACATACAGAACCTGAGCATAAAGTTTTATTAGGATTGTCAGGGTATGTGGTCTGGTAGGGTTTCAATGTTTACATGTTAGTATTCCTCACTCCTTGTGAAAGAGACACGGGAACACCAACAGAAACTAAGAAACAAAGAAAGAAATTAGTGCTTGCAGAAATAACTCTGTATGGGTGGAAAAGAGATGTGAAAAATGAGATCTGTGTACAGTCTGCCACCTGTTCACAGTTACTGTAAGAAAATGCACTTTTGGGAGCCCAGCTCACAGTACGTATTGTACAGCCTGTTTATTACATGCAGAGGAAGGACATGTCTTGGAGGAGACCTGGTTTGAGGCTTAATTTAACATCTAACAAACAGTGGTACTGACACAGATTCTGTTTGACAGCCGCCACCTCCCACACACACGCAACCACTCTTTCTCTCACTGACTCTCACACTCAGCCACTCTCTCTCCGTGCTACACACACACACACACGTGTAAATCGATGCAATTTCTCTTATTAAGGCTTCACACTGTCAACACGGCAGCATTTTCAAGCCACACACCCAAGAACACAAACCAGTCAGAAAAGATTACAGAAATTGTGCATGACCATGAACAGCATCAAAATGAGCATGAAGTCAAACCGCTCTAAACAGAAAATACATACAAATACACACACACACACAGAGACACACATTATAGCGGTTCCTTTCTGAACTGCATCGAAATGAAGCACAGAGAAACAGTGCATTTCAAGACCTTTAATTTATGGGTGCCAGAATGAGGGGAAAACTAGGACAATAGGAAAAGAACAATAGTGACACTGTTTATAGACAAATAATAGATAGGCGGGCATCGTGTAGCTATAGTGTGCCCAGTTGATATAACCAATATTATGGTGCCATCTAGTGGTGTGTTTGGGGAAAACACCACGTCTTCAAGAGTTAAGTACAACTCATAAAGAAAAGAACAACTATTTATAAAGCTTCCAAATAAGATTCAGTGTGTACAGACACCTGTTCACTTGTCACTCCATTTCCATAATTTGTACACACAAATTTGTACACCCAAAGACAAATCAGATACGAAATACCAATATACAAAAAGATAAAAAGATAAATATAGCTGAACAAAAAGATAATAAAAATATAAAATACCCTTGTCTAAAACAAGAATCAACACCTCTGCTTCTTAAAACTACAAATACACAAGGCAACAAACCCACTAGGGACATAAGCAATACAGTGTGTGTCATAATCAGTGTGGACATACAGCGGTTGGCCTGCAGGTCGCGTAAAAGAGCTAACATTCCCGTCCACCTACACTGATCTCCCTGAACTGCCTCTGAGCCGGGGACGATTTAAAAGACTCAAGATGCAACTCCAAGGATGGCTGAAAAGAATTCATGTCCATTTCTTTGGTAGAAAAAGATCTAGAAGATGCGTGGTCCTTTAATGTTTCAGAGGGATAAAACAATACTGGGCCTCACATTAAGACTACTGTACAGCCCTGAATGTAACTTTGTAGTAAAGAGTAAAGTGGACCTCACTTCCAAAGGCAATACATGAATGCCAGTGTTCAGGAAACTGACAAGTAATGTCATCTTGTTGGGTGGTTTCAGCAAGAGTCTCTTTGGCTTTACAAGTCGATCCTCAAAGCTTCTGCACATCCAACCAAAACACAGTCGGCAGCCGTCCAAGAGCAAAGAAGACAGTCCTGACTGAGTAGCGCTGCAGTGCTTCGTGAGTCGACATGAGTAGTGGACGTAGCGGTAGGAGCAGGAGGCCATCGCCCTTAAATCATGAAGGACTGAGTATGTTTGTAGTTCTTGAACTGCAGAGAGTGGAAAGATGTACAATGAATCATTTCCTTTAATTAACTGGAAGCCATTGTTATCAGCTACTTATCAACAACAGTTAGCAGAAACCCAAACTCACGGCAAGCAAACAAAACAAGCATTATCTCGACAATGATTGCTTTGATCACTCACATTGCGAGTGGGAGGAGGAGGAGGAGGAGGAGGAGGAGAACTGTAGGACTTGGAACTGAAAGAAAATAGAGTTTCAGTTTAGTTGACGTCAACAGCATAGAGGCATATGATCATAAAACTGAAAACTCTAAAAACACAAACCTTTTTGTTTTCTTCTCCTCTGTTTAAAGAAATGAAAACAGGACACATTTAAAAACAATAATAACAATATGTTTTTTAGAACCACTGCTAAAGATGTTGAAAAGCAAGCATGCAGACTATGTACACACCCCACCTACTTTCTCACATACACACACACACACACACACACACACACACAAATACACTTGCGCGCGCGCACACACACACACACACACACATACAAGCCCAAACATATTGCCTACTCACTCTTGCAGCAGCCCCGACGTCGGCAGAGACACACACCAAGGCAGCACATGAAGATGAGCAGGAAAAGACCTGCTGCGCCAGCGATCAGAGTCGTTAAACTCAACTGATCTGGGGGAAGAAGAGAGGAGCGTTCACATAGTCACACATTCACACCCATGGTATGTGTATTATATAACTAGGCCAAAGCACTTTGCCTGGTTAACAGAAATACTTACATTCAATGACTTTCAATTGTTTGGCCACACAGCTCTTGGGCGCCCCCGCACTGTTGGAGGACTCACAGCGGTACATTCCTGAGTCTGCCTTGGACACACTTTTAAATTTCTGCTCCAAAGCGAGAGGGAGAGCGAAGAGTAATGAGTGTGTGTGTGTGTGTGTGTGTGTGTACATGTGTGCATACACACAGTATATGTGCATTTTTTTACACCTGTGTTGGCATACATAGGCCACGGTACATGCATACAAACACATACAAACACTACACACTCAGTGTGCTCCTGTTTGTCTTGAAAATGTGTGTCTGTATGAGTGTGTGTTGTCTGGGTCTTGAACTGGTGTGTGCTCACCAATGTTCCCTTATGGGTGTCCATGCTATAGGGAGAGTCTGCTGAGGCAGTCAGTGCCCTGTTGTCCTTATACCAGCGGTAGGTGGCAGGGGGCACGCTGAGTTTGTCCTTACAGACGAGCTCCAAGCCTGACCCTGCAAACACAGAGCCAGGAACCTCACAGGCTGGAACATGGGGAGGCACTAAGAGAAGAAGGAGGACAAGAACACTGAGTCAGACAAAATGTTTTGTCTGTCGAACACAAACACACACATCTGCGCACACACACACACACACACACACACACACCTTTGCTCTCTTACCAAGTACATTGAGGGATACAGTGGTCTCCCCTAGGTTGACGTGGTCCTGACTGGCAGTGACCTCACAGCGGTACTCCCCTGAGTCTTTCTGGGTAACGGAGTGTATTGTCATCGTGGCCCCCTCTATCTTAGCCCGTCCTGCGTAGGATCCTGAAGTGGGGGGGGGGGTTCAAGAGGTTAGAGGTTATGAGGTGAGTAGGAGAGAGGGGAGGGAGCCTTATTAAGTGATAAGGAGGCTGTGAATAAGGACGAAGGAATGAATCAGAAAGACCAAGGAAGACAGGGAAGAATAATGGAAAGTAAGCCAGCAACGTATCAGCGAAGAGCTATGACATTATAAAGGGGTATGCGCTGTAAAGATCGGTTGCTCACCGCTAAACTTTCCATCGAAGTAAACAAATGTCACCCCCTTTCCTTTCTTCTTCCACTCGATGCGAGGGTTTTGATCTTTCTCTGTCCTGAACTCACAGGCCAGCACAGCATCTAGGAGGGTAGCAAACACAGCAAGAGAAAGAAATTTCAAGGGCTAAGCGTAAGATGGTTACAGGCATAAGCAACATAATTGACTGATGATCAGTCATGAGCAGCTATTTGAGGTCTACTGATTGGGCAATAGACAATACTCAATGGATTATGAATATGAATATGTTACCCAACGTGGAAAATGGGGCACATTTTTAAGAGATTATTCATCTTCCCTATCACATCATGGGGATTATTTAGTTTGAAGAATATTCATTATCATTGATCTGTGTCATTTGTAATGTTAGTAAATGTTTTTATTTTTATTTTTGGGTGCTTTAAATGATTGACAGTCCTTAGAGGGTGGGCCCACAATCAATATCTTGATTAGTAAAGGTAAGCTGAGTAAGCTAACACAACACACAGCAGATATAGACCCTGTTTTTATTGCAGCTACTTAATTTGTTTCCGTCAACAGCTGCACTAAATTGACTATTTTGTTACGATGAATGTGTACCTAATCATCAGAACTTCAAGTAACGCTGCACCGACTTGCTGAGGTGGCTTAAAGCGATCATTCAAGGGAAGATATCTATCTGCCGTGGCTCTGATAGCTGACAAAGCACTGTATCTCCAATGCTGCATAATTTCTCTCCTCCAAACTCTTACCTGTGTGCTCATGGACCTCCACTTTAGGCTTACTGCTGCTCACTGTCACAGACAGGCAGGCAGGACCTGGGTTGAGAAGACCAGTTGTAACAATGTGTTAGTGCTGTTGTTTTCACTGCTATCTAAAGTCATTACATACTGTAGTCTTATCACCGTTTTGATGGGATGGCATTCTTGAAGACAGACAGGTTTTATTAAATTACATTAAATCTGTTGGTGATGTAACGACTTAAATATATTTGACATTTTCGAACTAGAACTTTCACGCTGTGAATTTACATTCTGTGGGATTCACTGGGTTTACTAGATCGCCTTGCAGTGAGAAAGACCAGATACACAGACAGACGTGCAGACGAGGGGTAAAGGAGGGCATGGGAAGGAGCATGGGCTGACAGCCTCCCAGCCTACACAGACAAGACATGGATACTCCCACATAGAAACCACAGAAAACAGTCCCTTACACAGTGAATAAGAACACCACTGCATTAAATACCTACAACATAACATGAGCGTGTGAATCAGCTTTCTTTTTGGTGTGGTGCACAGACAAAGACATACTGGGAAACTGATATAATGCAAACATCCTGGTGGTACCAGGAGCAGCAGTGTGTGGAATGTAGGTGATGGATGGACCTCTGACAAGCTGTTAGAGCTGGGCTATCCTGACCTGATAACCCTCTCTTGTGATCTGTCCCTTAACACATGCATGCACATGCACTGTGCACTCGCATATATACCCAAACACACACACACACACACACACACACACACAGATTTGGAAGGGGGAAACATCCAAGGACAAAGCATTTGAATGTGTGTGTATGTGCGCGCACGCATGTGAGTGCGCAGGCACACGCATGCATAAAATGCATGGTCCTCCATATACACAAAGCCCCTCTGTATCACAGTAACCCTACCCCCTCAGCTGGCCTAACAGAGGGTTTTAACACAATACCATATGTACATATCTCCCATCAACACCCTCTGCACCCCCCACCCCCAGAAACACACACACACACACACACAAACGTGTCTAGCATGCTGCACTTCGATATTGCATAAAACATGTTTGGAACATAGTCTCTGCCTCCCAAGATTACCTCAACAACTTCAAATGCATTTTTTGAGATAGAAAACGGTTGATTTCATCTCTGTGCAATTAGCAACAGGGTCAAACATGGGCTATCTCTAGACTGAAATTGTGAGACCTCTTGCTTCAATGGTCGTCTCTCCTCCAGAGGGTCTCATCAGGGTTTGGATCTCGGTTTGAACAGCATCAGAGAAGGTCCAATGTAAACATGAACGCCCTACCACTCCCTACACATCCCCAGCCCCGTCTCTCACGACATCACACATCAAAGCACTCGAATCACACCCCCCTCCCCCCTCCTGCAGATTGCCCATGTGTTGAAGTTAGAGAACGACGTGCAACGTCAATTAACTCTCGAGGTTTCATTATACACAACACAGATTTTAGATCGTAAAATATAATGAGACCCAATACTTTTTTTTTAATGATATTTTAACGAATATCGATTAGCCTATACTCAGAACAGCCCAGTCAATTATATGTACGTTGGAACAATGTACCAGACCATTTACAAAAGCATGCATCTTGCTTTTCAAGTTGTTCCATGGCATTAAAACACAATTTCCTTTTAAGCAACATTGCTTCAATATACTACTCTATTTGTTCTACTCTATTTACTCTACTCTATTTTAATTTCTAATTAATTAATTAATTGTCGTCTCGTGTCGGTGAGTTTTCACCGTGTTGTTCCTCAATTCTTTCTTTTCTGCAAATCATTTGTGTGTCTAATAAACGAAACGAACTAGTTTTTGAGTAGGGATGAAAACTGAACAATGACTGGATTAGCCTTTCCAAAACTTCTTACCCATAAAAAGTTTTGAATTAGGCCTAATTCTCTGTAAAATAATGTACGTTACGTTAGCTATTAAGAAAGATAGAAGAAGAAAAAAAAAGAAAAAAAATCTCACTTTGCAAAAAGGTGATGAGAAGAGGTAGAGCCACAATCTTCATGGTATTCATATTCTGTCCAGTCACGAAGAGTCAGGAGCGGTGAGAGGTTTTGTGAGAGGTCTCTAGATGTCCGACTGAACGCCAGGATGCAACTGGTTGAATCCTAAACTCTGCTGAAGTCCTTGAAGTTTCATCAACATAAGTGTGGCCTCCTGGACGAAGGGGGCGCGTACACGAGGGATAGCGCGCCTGGTGACTGCTGAGTTTAGCACACAAAGCAACAACAAACCTCAGCCGTGCTCTTTTGTTTCAGTATTACTCGACTATAGGTTGTAATAACTTATCCTTTCAATTATGGCCTCACAAAAATATAAATACAACCAGTTCCTATTGTGTTGTAATTGAAAATTACAGCTGTTGACTAAGCTCTAAAGTTGTAAAACATACCAGGTAAAAATGTAAAAAAATAATAATAAATAAATAAATGAAAAAACTAGCTTACTGCCAGCTTACTGTTCTTTCAGCGACACGCTGCTGTTTTATGCTGTAATTGGAGGTGGTTTTGGGGGGAGCACAGGACAGCTGGTTGAGCTACTGTGTCCTGCTCCTCAATATCATGGATCTCCAATTACTCACTGCTATCACTCACACAAGTGCACATTGTCACTTATTTAGGTTCATGTGCACACATGCTTACATGTGTGGCCATATGAACATACACCCCTCACCCATGCACACATACACACGCACATGTGCGAACACACATGTAGACAGCACAAGGACACACACACACACGCGCACAGAGAGAGAGAGAGACTTTAAATCTCTGCTGTAGCAACTGTTCTCAAGCCATAATCCCAGCTGCTATGTTATGAGCAGGACCCACTGTTGTAACATACCACACACACACACACACACACACACACACACACACACACACACACACACACACACACACACACACACACACACATACACACACACACACACACACACACATATACACACACACACATATACACACACACACATATACACACACACATATACACACACACACAGATATACATACACACACACA
>OMKK01090283.1:9336-24095 GCA_900302305.1 Polymixia japonica
TAAGACGAGACACCAAGCAGACAGAAGTAGGAACAAGAGGGGGAAGCAAGGTCTTCTTCTACGCTACGAACCTCTGTGCTCTATTACAACCGCGCATGTTGGAGGTATTGTTTTCGCCTCGTCTGTCTGTATGTCTGTCTGTCCGTAACCGCAACTCAAATTTGGCTCAAACTCGGTGGATAGGTTGACAGTCGGCCAACGACCTGCACTACTGAATATTATTCAACTCGGTCGAAGATTGACGGCGCAGGTGAAGGCCAAAGGTTTAGCCATCGGTGTACGTGGAGCGCTCTGTCGTTTTCAGTCAGATGTGTTGCTGACCACCTTTTTGGACCCAGTCCGCACGGGTGTCGCATCTCTCTGAGTTGTTACTTGTACATGTGATTTTATACATTGTTTATCTTGAGTCTGACGTCAAATGGAAATTATCAGATGAGCTTTTAATCACGTTACCCACTCCCCCATGGATATCCCACTAACAGCTACAATATTAAACATGTTACAAAGCTCACCGTATCTGTTGTGGAAATCAATGAACAGTGTGTGTTTATCTGCGGAATTGTTCATCCCAATCTATAATCACACAATAGAAACGTCTCTCTGATTTAACACCTTACCAGCAGGGCATCCACCAGCTCATCATCATGTTTACCCTTATCCATGAGGGTGGAGATCTGGACCTTCAGGGTCCTCATTTCAGCAGTCAGAGATTTGTTCCGGGCTTTGGAACCCTCCAGCTTCCTCCTCGCTTCCTCGTGGTCTTTCAGGAGGGCCTCGTAGTCCGCTGTGATCCTCTGTCGTTGCAAGAGAAGGGCACCACAGCGCGCTGCTGAATTCACCTTTCAGTTATAAAACTACAGTACAAAGTCGAGTAGAGTATATCTGGCTCATACCTCCAGTGCCTCCCTCTTCTCCTTCTCGATGGTGCGTATGTAACCGAGGTTCCTGTCTTGAGGTGGCGTTTTCTGAAGAACCCTCACCCCCAGAAACTCTTCCTCTACGCTCAGGGCACTTGGCTGCCTCCGCTGAGCTGACTGGTTCAGCTGCTGCTCAAGATCCCGCACCTGTGCTCAGAGGGATGTTATTATTCGTCTATAAACACACATATGGTAATACTGCTGGTTGGCGCTAGGATAACATGTTTTTGCAAATGATCAGCGGTGTAGTCCGGTAGGTCAGCAGGTAGTTAGCACGTATTCAGTGGTTTCACTTGGCTCACCCTGGTCTGAAGAACTAGAATCTGCTGAGAACGACCTCTGAAGCTCCCCGGGGAGCTTAGTAATTGTTGAAGGTTGACCTCCTCGCCAACCTCACTTAGCAATACCTACAACAGAGAGAGCAGGTGGGTTATTAAGATAACTCTGAATACTTTGCACGTTTATAGTAAATCAGAATAATCGTGTTAATATTTGACATGCTCCTCTCAAGCATTTAGATGGAAATTACAGGGGAAAGAATCCTGCTATTACCTTTTGGGCTACTTTCAACTCCTGCTTGGCAGCTTGAATCTGGTTGCGATATTCTGTCATTTTGAACTGAGCAGCAGCTAATTTTTCCTGCAGAGATTTCACCGCTGGGTTGTTCTGTTTGTGAAAAAGAAAAACCTTCATTCTGACTGAGTTGCCATTGTTGGAATTTGCAGGATAATTTAAAGCATCCTTTTAAATACTTCTTACAATAATAATTTACCTCACAGCCTTCAGATGACCTCACATCCTGTGCATTTGTGTCAATCTTTTGCCCGGGTGGAGAGAGTAATGAAGCAGCCTGAAGCTTTAGTAGGGAGTATGAAATTTGAAAATTTAGTCATTAAAGTGTCAATCTGTCGCAACAATTTATCTTTGCTTAGAGGTTATTTGGTTAAAAATGGTCAGCAATATCTAAATATGTTTAATGTGTTGAAATGATTAACATCCACCCTCCTAACCAGATTAAATAATATAGCTAACTCAAATTGTCGTTACCTCTTTCTCAAGATCTTTGACTCTGTTGCTGCTTTGCTTGGATTTCATCTTTTCCCGTTCAATTTCAGCAGTTAACTCTCTATTCTTCTTGGACAGCTCGACAATCTTAGTGGCTGCTGCATCCCCCGCTAGGCCAGATGTGCCTAAACAACACGAATGTGTTATGAAGAAGGCTGCGGAAGACTCTAGAACATCACAACGGTACAAAATGAGTGATGTTTGTTGTTGCATTATTGTATACCGGCTAAGGCCAGTCGATCTTCCTCCCGTTTCTTCTTCAGGTGTTTAATCTCAAAATCCTTCTCACTCAGAAGTTTGAAGAGACGACCGTTTTCGTCCCTTAGCTCTCTCACCTGGTCCAGCAGCTGATCATTCTCATCCTGTAGGAGTCTAGAAGGAGCAATTAAAATGAGCACTGTAAACGGACTACAGGATAATTCATCAAAATTTGATAACAGGAGATTGATTTTTGAAATTATTTACATTTATGCCACCCAAGAGATCATAGTACATTACTTGTAAAAAAAAAAAAAAAGATATATTGTATTGATTGAATATTCATTTGGGTAGCACATAATTAAAGATTGTTAAGGTGTGCACAAAGTATCGTTAAAGTTCACCCACAAAATGAAAGTTTGGTCATTATCTACTCACCCTGACACCTGCCTGCACCCACACGCTCTGCTCGATGTGAACGGGCCGGTTAGCGTTATAAGTCACTTTGGGCAGAGCTTTTTCTATTTGTGTAACGTAGAGCTCTGCTTAGGAATATAAACAAGGAAGTGGTAGGGTGCGTGTTCACGTTGAGCAGAGTGTTAACACGCGGCATGTGAGTGCACGCAAGCGTGATCACGTTTGAAAACAACGGAATCAGTGAAGACTTATGGCGTAAATATAGTTCTTTTGGACTCACAGTGAAATCAGTTGGCTTCGGAACACTTGGATTATGAACTGTTCAGAGTAATTTTCTGGCCCTTTTTGAAACTCTAAAGACCCAGTCACCATTCACTTTAATTGTCTGGGAAAAGGCTGAGATGGCACTGTGCTAGCTAACTCACTGTGTGCTATGTGTCAAGTCAAGTCAAGTTTATTTATATAGCCCTTAATCACATTATAGTCTCAAAGGACTTTACAAGCCCACAATCACTATGAATTAAATGACACCGCCTGACCATAACCCTCCATCAGACAAGAAACAACTCCCAGAACAAACCTCGGTTAGGAAAAAATGGAAGAAATCTTCCATTGGAAGAAATCTTCTAGTTTAAAAACGTCATACATACAAACTTCATCGGAGCCTCAACTGACATGAGAGTGAGTAGATAATGACCAAATTTTCATTTTTGGGCAAACTATTCCTTTAAATAGTTGAGGTCACTAAAAGCCACAGGGAGAACTTCAACTTTTGTAAAACTCGCCTCTCTTTGAGATTATCTGTATGAAAAGTGTCTTGCTCAGATAATTTCAAATTATTCTGGATTCCCAGTGTCTCCTGGGCCACAATGGAACTATGCTTGTCTGATTCCTTCTCCTTCTTTCTGTCTAATTTTCTTTGTAGACGCTTCTCCTGCTGTTTCTGCAGAGCTTGGAACTGGAGCCTCAAACTGTCATTCAGTCCATCGTCATCCTCCATGATCTAGAAGTCAAAGCATAGGATAAGGTCTTGAAAAAGTATGAGCAAGTCCTAAAAGTGGAAAATGACTGATTGAACTGTCATTATATCATGTTAAAAAGATAACAGAGCCTGGTCAAGAGAATCCCTTAACTGTATTTATTTATCATTGAAATTTCATTATTAAAATACTGTAACATATGAGTGAGTAACATATAAGTTATCCAACTAAGGTTCATAAACATATTACCAACATAACAATAGTAACCATACCAACACTAGAATGTGTTAAGTACACGTAAAAAATAAAAAATATATTTCTGAAATACAAGATAATAAAATGTATGAAAATAAATGAATCCACAGCAGGAGGATATAAAGGTCAGCTCTGTCGATAGGCTGAGCCTGGATAGGCTGAATGCAGTGGAAGAGGAGAGAATGAGGGAGAAACTTCACTCTATCTTGATTACCTCCTCTCACCCGCTCTGTGATGATGTGAAGCAGCTACGGGGCCCCTTTAGCCTTTGACACAGCCTCTGAGGTTGCACTTCAAGGAGCACTTCAAGTGTTCTTTTGTGCTGACTACCGTCAGAGTGCACCAATGCCACATGGCACAGCATCAGCCAATGAGGAGGGTGCTGAGGCCTGGCTTGACATATACCTGATCACTTCCTTCTGTTTATTTAGCAGGTTAGTATCTAAGTGGTCTATTATTATTTAAAGGTGCTAGCCGTAATATGTTAAAATAAAATAAAAAGTCGAACTACCACATTGTATCTTAATATATAGTATACTGGTTATGGTCTGAAAGCTTCCGCTCTCTCTGTTTTGATTGTTTGATTGATACATATTTTAATATCCATAATGAATTTTGCACATCTCTATATTGGTTATTCCATACTAGGTTTCTGAATCCCATTTACTTTATGTATTTCCTTCACACACTGGTAGTAGTTTTTACCTGTAGTAGTATTTTGACCTACTGTAATAGTTCCAATATGTTGTACTATCTATTAAGTATGTCATATAATTCTGTGTTGCTACAACAACCTAATTTTCCCAAGGGAATTAAAAAAAGTGCAATCTGATATGATCAAATCTAATCTAAATTCAATATCCACAAGAGCAAAGGTGTGAACATCCATCCCTGTTAAAGTGTCCATGAACACCTACGTCTAGGTACGGTATATTATAAATGACTGACCCCACGTTCCGACTCCTCTGGCTGAATCTATGTGTCCTAGAGAAAGTAAACAAAAGGGCAACCTTTATACTTTTAATGCATGTAAGTCCTTGTCGTGACAGTCAGACGTATTATTAGTGACCCCAGAATCACAGATAAATGTCACTGAATAGAGTGGGCCAGTCCACCGTCTTATGTCTTATTTGTGTATCATAATATCAGTGTTGTTGCCCTAGTGGAGTGAGGCTAACCCTACCAGCTTGCTTGATGGTACACAAAATAAATAGAGAACGTTTAGTTGAAATATAACTCACCTGACATTCATTTAAACGGCGTTAATCCAATCTGTAGTTGGCACCTTGGTGGTCAACAATAATGAATATTACTTTGTATTACGTTATGTATTGTATGACTTGGTTAAGAAGCTGTATTTCTTCTTCCTAGAGAGCACTACCGTATCCATAGCAACGGTACTCCGGAAGACAAAACAGGTAGATGATCTCGCGGGATTCACTAGCTTCTCGCGGGATTCACTAGCTTCGAGTGATCAGGGAGAGGGAATACTTGACCAATAGCGCCCCTTCTGGTTGCGTTTGTTTGCTCCTGAGAAATTAACAAATAAATTCTCGTGAAAAATATACTGCATGAACTTATCCACAACAGTAGGTTTTGAAAACCTACAGTGTAATTTAATAGCAATTAAACTTATTAAAATTAAATAGAATCCCTGTCACATTTCATCCAATGTTCTTAAGATCATCAAGTCAAGCCTTTCTCATGAAGCTTTATGGTTAACTGTCAGCTGGGTGACATGATGAGCTTATCTTGAGTTTTGTTTAGTGAACAAATAAGTAACTTCATTGTTGGTGGTTGCACAATAGTCTAGGAGTCAGACACGTTCAGTTTGCACTTTATGAGTAATACTCAATGTAACAGTGGTCTACTGAGGCCCATTAGGTGTCAAAAAATAAATATGCAATACAATTTCACAAATATTTGCCTGGGCTTTATTAACTTGACAAAATCAGAAAATATTTTCTGAAGAAATTATTTTCAAAATTCAGTCAATACATCAACATTAAACACTGGATGTTATGAATACCTCAGACATCTATAGACAAATTATCCATCTCTAATAATATGATCAGATGTCAGTAGCTTAGTTGGTTTAACTAATACATCTCATGAAGAATTGTGAAACTGCTGTAGTGAAACATTGGACCCCCATCTGATATCACAGCTTTAAAAAATGGATATGGACCTATTGTCCATTTGTATTCTGCAATAGGTCTTTAAGCTGTTTAATTTCATTATCAAGTTTTATGGTTATAAAAATTCCACATCCTGGATGATGGCTTTAAAAATGTTGTTAAGCAAGACTTGCAACTGAATATACTCAATGCCATTTTCAATTTATTTGTCAGTAATACGAGAATAAACAGGCCAAGAATGTAGGCCAAGAAGCCTAAGCCTTTATACACTCTTAAATGCACTAAAATGCACATTTTAAAAAAAAGAAGTAGGCTAAGGTGCAAGCATTTTTCATTTGGCAAAAGTCCCTACATTCATAAATTGAAAAATATAATAACAAATCTTGAAATAATAGTGGCAAACAAAAAAAAAGAGAAAACTGGGAAGGAGAAAATAGAAAACACATTTTTTACAATGGTCTATAGTATTGCACTTTTAACATGTTTGCAGTTTTTAAATTATTAGATTTTCTGGTATTGAAATTCCACTTGCACACCAATCAAAATCAAAAAGGCTACCAATGCAAATCAAAAATGCCTCCTGTCCACACACATTTCTCACAAGTCAACATTTCTTACATTTACTCCAGCAGTGTTATGAAAATACCACCAACTCTTTCAACAGTTCAGATAATCACACATCCTTCTAAATACAGAAGTGATAGAAGTAACCCTCTGGTAAAAAGTTTGAGGATAAAAGTTGTGTTTCAAAGGAAACAGAGGAGTAGCCACCAAAACAACCTACTCCCTACTCCTCCATTATTAATAACTTATAACTATTTACAGTAGAGGTGTCTTTTCAAAGGGATGTGTTCATACAAAAATGATAACACATCTGTAAAAATAAATGTCCTACAACACCTTAATATGAGGTAATATTAAGGGAATACAATATCGATCCACAAAAGTCCACGTTCACTTTTGCTGAAGGGCTTTCTGTTCTTCTCTGGGTTTCACAATGTAATCTCTGTACATTGAATAGAGGACACCTATAAACACCATAACAAAAACATAAAGTTACATGAGCATCATTGTGGAGATTGCAAATACTTGATGATCTATTGATCTGTTATATTTATGTTGTATGTTTCTGTATGATCTATGCACTTTAGTAATTAATGCTTGGGTCAAAAACTCTTGCTATAATCATTAGGTATCAAGTATGACTAAACAAAAAGCAGCCTTAACTGGCCTGTCAGTTATCCCATATAATATGGCACAAAACTGATTCAAAATGGCCTGTGACAGTGTACATACCAACAGTCATCGCTCCCACTACAAAGCCTTGGGCAGCTACACGCATGTGGATCAGGTGCACCGACATCTTTGTGTCTCCCCGACTTTTCATTTTCAAAAGTCTGTACCCAACAATGGCAAAGAATCCAGCCATTCCTTGAAGGAGCAAATTACAGATAAATTTAATCAGAAAAGAAAAACCACAAAACATATTTGTTAAGAATATAATAATCATAACAATTGGAATGAAAGAAAACATGCAGTAAGATTAGGTTTAAATGATGTAACCAGGTACAGGATGTACTCACCAACAGGAACAAATGGATTCTCCTTTGCTTTTCGCAGGAACTTGGACTCATTCTCATCATAATCAACACCAGACATTTTGACTAGATTCAAAATAATATTAGTATATGTTAGTGGAATATCATTTTCAAAATAGTCTATGCTGGTTCATTTACTATGGGTGGGACCTTCAGCAGTATCTCCAAAGCAGCCAGTGTGACACATAAACTCAGGTTATAGGCTAGTCCCATACTAAGTCTTAAGAAACGCATTGTATCCTAAGAGATACTATAATTAAATCAGGTATAATTTGACATGTTATAGTAGAGGTGAGACATCAAGGACAAAGGCAGACATTGCCTTATATAGACCTTACAGACAACTGTTAACTGTGCAATACTAAGCCCTATTCGTTACTGAACACATCCCGAATAGATCTAGAATTTTAAGGTCAAACAATAGGAATCCCTAAAAAATAGTGATGATAGCAATGATGGTAATGACTACGATTCTAGGCCAAAGAGTAGATGAAACCACCACCAGGCTATGGTGGAGGGCAAGACTTACCTTTTAAAAGGCTAGAACGATATTCAAAGTGCCTCAGAAGGAAGAAACCGGCTGGTATTTATTAAATTTCCCAACACAAGAACAGTAAGGAAGTAGCTCGCAGACGCAGCTCTCGTGTGATGTAACTTTCACCGCACGCACATATGACGTCAGCAAATCTGCCGGCTTTCAATCATTCGCGCATGCGCCGAAGAATCGTTCAAAAATAGTCCATTAGATTTAAAAAAAAAAAAAAAGATTAATCGCAGAAACTAAGCAGTTTTGTCACCTTTCTTAAAATAATGACTGCATCTTGAGATTCCCTGAACATTTCCGTTGTTAACTCAAATTGGGGGAAGTAGTTGCATTCAAATGTCAAAATCCTCCATTTGTGCGTTGATATGTCTTTAAACATAAAGGCTACGGGCCAGTAGTGTATATAAGTAAATATGATCATTCCAACGTTATAATTATACAAATATAGGTTAAAACTTTAAATATTATGTTGTTTAGTGACACTAAAACTACATTTCCCACAAGTCATATAGCCGATATGTAATTCGGAGAGGCGTGGTGTGATGTTATGTAACCGGCTGGCTCTTGGCACATGTCAGCAACGTGCCTAGATCGACCTCGGTGGAATGGCAATGAGTTGATTCTTACAGTCAAATGATTTTATTCAGTTTTTGATAATTGTAACAATAAATATATCAATCAATCAATCAATATATATATATATATATATAAGTCCTCCTCCCCCCCACCATTGATTTTAACATCTTTTAATTTAGTTTTTAGCCCTGTGACTTTTTAGCCCTAATAAAGATATATTTTACTTTCTCTTATTTCCACTGTAAAGCGACTGAGTATTATGAAAAGCGCTATATAAATTAGATGTATTATTATATATATATATATAGTTATCAAAAACTGAATCAAATCATTCCACTGTTAGTTTAAACAAACTATATACTGACCCCATAGGTCAACATGGACATACTATTTTTTTTGTATTCTTACATTAACCATCAACAGCTGTTTTCAAGAGTTTCTGCTTTGTAGACAACATCGTTCATCTCCTAAGATGGTTAGACTTGACATGAAAAACAGCTGATAGGTCTGTGCCACTTCCTTTATGCAATTATAGGCAATTATAGGCAAATGATCACAGGCCCTACTCTGGAACACAAGCCAGGGCCCGACTGAAAACCTAATACTGAAAGAGATGGGAAGGGGTGCAATATACAGAAACCATCCAAACAGAAGCATGTATTAACATAATAAATTGTACACAGTAGGCTGGAGATCACCATGGAAATATCACAACAATGTGATGAGAGTAAATGTGCTTTCTAAAGTTGAAGGCTGTAGAGGAACTAACCAGAAGACAATTACTATATAAATGCAATCTTCCATGATGGTTTTACATCCATTTTGTGGCTTGGTACTGGCACATCAAGGTCAATGTCCAGTCTGCATTTTAGGTGTACTGCATTTCAAATATATCTGATGGTAAGTCACTTCTACATTTATAGATCGTTATCTCATCCGAGTCCTTAACATGGCTTATACTAAAATGCTCTTTATACCAATCTAACCCTAAATTTTATTATTTTACACATAACTGAACAGTAAACGTTAATCATTGCATTCTTTAAAACATTTTATATGATTTAGGCTATCATTCAACCAGAGTAGCCTAGTTGTACAAAGATCTTGCAAAGATGTGTAAATTGTGGATAAGGAAATTGACTCAACCTAATCTGAAGCAATTATCTGGTGTATAAAGGCACACCCACCTAGTGGAGATTGGGAAACGTTAGTGATGCTCATTGAACCCTGTTCAGATTATGACTACAGTAAAATGAAAAAAAAAAACAAAGTGAAGGCTTGCAAACACTATCTATTACTATTACAGGATCCTATAATAATCCTGTAATGTTGATACTCCAACATTTTCACAAATACGCATTTTACCCCGAGTCAGACGAGCAGATTGATACCATTTTCATCTCCATTTTCATCTCTGTACATCCAGAAAAGTTGGATCCGGAGCTACTGCTAAGACATTAGCGTCATTACTGGAGATGGGCAGGGTCAGCTAGCCTAGCTCCCCAAAGCGAGGAAACACCTTCCAGCAGCTGCAACAACTGACTTATTACATGTTGCATCTCTGGAATTCATTACTTTTAAGGATTTAAATTATAAAAACGAGTTCTCTGCATCTTACAAGCACTTACTCTTGGAACCATTTTGTCCTAACAAACAATTAGTTCAGATGAGTGGTGATTATTAGCTGTGCGCAGCCTCTCAAAATATTTTTTTTTTACTGCTTGCCGTGTTTCATCCTGGGGTAGAAAAACCGTACCAGCTGTAAAACCTATTCCTATTCAATATTAGGTGGTATGGTGATGGAAAGCCTTCTTACAGTTTTTCTCAATTGTTTACACACTAAAACTGGAACTATGCACACAATGGTGAAAACTTGAAGCTCATTATAATCAAGCCGTGTTTGTTCACATGGAAACACTGGCCTTCAAATACCAAACTTTAATTACCAATTGGTCACACCTGGTCAAACGTCAATTATCTGTCAGAGCAAAAAGAGGCCTCAGGTGACCTCTACTGTGTTGGAAACTTGTGTCACGAACCGGGCCGCAGGGCCATGACAAAGAGGGAGACGCACCAGGAAAGCCAATTAAATGATTTTATTAACCTAAAGAATAACACACAAGCAAGACAAATGACATACTAAACATGGCGTGTGTAATCAGTAAGTCAGTGGAGGAGGTGAGTGTATGAGTGCAAACAATGTGTGGGTGTGATGTTGTAAGGTGTAGGTAGGAACTAAAGCAAACCAAAACCCAAAGGCTGCATCCAGGAAGAGAAGAGAGAGAGAAGTGAGCAGCCAGAGCTTTTAACAGCTCACTGAGCTCAGGTGCTGCCACTTCCCTGATGACCCTCGGCCCCGCCCACTGCTACCTGCAAGGGAGAAGACAACAAGGCAGGAAGGGCGGAGAGGGTCGTCACACTTGTTGGAGATTTATTTTGCAGTAACAAATAAAGATTTGCTTCATGTTACCTTTTTGAATTTGTTCATTGATTTCGTATATGATAACAGATCATTACATCCGTTGTCCAGACTGACACAGTCTAAGCATTTTCTTAGAGGTTTGAGAAGACACAAAAATGTTATCTATTGTGGCAAAACTCATAATAATAATTGCACTGAAAAGGAAAAGGAAAAAACACTTCTAACGATGTTCAGTATGACTCATGATGTAACCTGGGTTGTGAGTGCAGCCTCATTGGCAGGACAAAACAGTAAATGTGCATTGTATCATACACAATAGTAACAACAACACTGAACGTGATAACAGTTCACACACTTTGGTGTACTGTACTGAATTACAATTAGTTTTACCTAGCAAACTCACTATTTATATGACGATATATTTACTGTATTGTATCATGGAAACAGTCTTTATATTTACTGTAAAATTACAGCCTATTTTGGGACCCCCTGACAAGAAAAGAAAAACTTCAAAAAGGAGAAAGAAATGAACATTTTTTGCACAATTTTATACACTTGAATATGTCACATGACCTCATGAGGCCAACACATACGTATGTACAGTATTTTGATGGTTGTGTTTTTAAATTTATTGCACCAGTGTGAAAACAGTGCTCAATAAGACCTATTCATATGAGGCCTGTGTGAATCATTTTTTACGGAAAACGTCAGTTTTGAGAAGAGAGAACATGGTTTTAAATGTATCAATGCATTTTGCAAGAGATTTGTGTAGTTTTGACAAAAGGTTAACTGTTGCTGTGCTTTGTGTGTAGAGTTTTGAGAAATTGAGCTATAGTTTGAGGAAACGCGTTTAAACAAACGAGAAAAACTGTAATAAACATGCACATCCGAAAAGATAGCATGTCCTGTTTCAACCTATGGGAATTTTAATTTAATAAGGAGACTTACCTCTATGTGGTATATTTTTTACATTTCTAAGTTGTACATATACATGCAGTCCACTGGGTGTCGCACTTTGATTCGTTTTATGCCTGAAGAACTACAGGCAATTCAGTTCATTCAGTCCTAAACGTAACAGTAACCACTTTGGGGAAACTAGAGATGACGAAAGGAGGAAATTGACATGATGCTGGGAGGGTCCAGCGAGGAAGGCCTGCAATCCAGGAAGAGGGAGAACCAAATGAACCCACTAGAGGCAGAAACACAGCCCGTTTTTCCAGTTTTCTTTGGAAACCTCCAAAGGCACAAACGCAAGTAGACAAAATGTTCTTGAAATGAATAATGACAATAATTACCATCAGTATTTTGTCAAATGGAGATAATTTATTGGAAAGGTTTGCTCTTAGTGAAAGAAGCTAATACAAAAACACCTGCCAAAGCATGTCCTCTGAATGTAGCCATTTTGAGTGTTTCTCCTCACAGCAAGATGGCAGGTTTGATTCACGCAAAATTCAATATTTAGTCTTTAGTAAGACACTGAACTCCGAACTGCTTAGTCATTATAAATTGAGCTTGATAAAGTTTCAGACGAAAATCTTTGGATTTTCCTCTCTTTCTAATGCTTGTGTGTTGCATGTTGTGTTTGAGCCATAAATTAGGCCTTATATTTTAGGCAAATCAGAAACACTTGTACTGGTTTGGTCACAGCTGGCATTTACTTGTTAAGCTAGTGTATTGCTTTTAGTCACCATTTTATCAATCCAGTCCTGTTCCCTTTAAAGAAAATGAAGGCAGCCACAGCATGGATCTTTCTAAGTAATCTCTACTTGCAGTATTTTTAACTAAATTAAAGTCCCCGTGCCCAAGAAAGCCTCCCCAGCCTGCCTGAATGACTACAGACCAGGTGGCCCTCACCTCTGTAGTCATGAAGTGCTTTGAGAGGCTAATCAAAGACTACATCTGTGCCTCCCTCCCTAGCAACATAAGACCCCCTGCAGTTTGCTTACCGGACAAACAGATCCACTGATGATGCCGTCTCCCAGGTACTGCACACCACTCTCTCTCTCACCTTGATAGCCGGAAGGGGGGCAAACAGAAAACAGAGAGACTGAGACGTAGTTTCTTCCCCCAGGCCATCAAGACTGTCAACACTGACCTTACCAGGGCCCCCACGTACACATAAGCACACACACACGCACTTCCACATACCTCACAATATAAACATTGCTGCTGCTGCTACATTGCACTATAAACATTGCTGCTGCATCCACAGTTGTGGATACCATATATATCTGTACATAATTTGAAATAACTCTGTTTTTGCACTGACAATATTGCACTGACTTCTTCTTCTTCTTCTTTCTTCATACTTGTTTTTTTTTATCTTATCCTTTATATTACATTGCGTTGCTACTTATATAGATTGTATTATATTGTATTGTATTGTTTGCCTGCATAGTATAGAGTATAGTGCATAGTGTACAGTATATCCACCATAAGTGGAACTCTCTTTTTTATTCTTTTATTTTTTATGTGCCTTATTACTGTTTCTGCACAATCTCTGTGAGCACAGCCACCTTCATGTCACTGCATAGACTGTAATGTATGTGACAAATAAAGTCTTGAACTTGAACCAGCTGTTATTGATAGAATTACAGAGTGTGATTGTAGCCAAAGTGGGGCGTTCCCTTTTCTAAGTTTTAAGTCCCACAAGTGATTCTTTTCATTTCTCACATACAGTATGTATATATAAAATGTATAATTAACTGATATGTTAAAAACATTGTTGGAATGAGGTTATCATCGTTTGCTCATAAGATCTTTTTTTTTTTAACTTTCCTAAATAGGTGTCACTAATCTATATAAAAACTTTTTATATACATAACAGTGATGTGTACTATTTAATAAGTGGATTGAAGGATCTTAGTAGATAGTAATAATAGTGATCAATAACCCAAAATATAGATACGATAAAACACTGCTCAAAAACAGCTGAATTCGCTGATCAGACCTGTATCAGGACTGTCTGGGCGTGGTTCTAAAATTCTATTGAGCAGCTTGAGTGACATTCCTCTGTCCAAGACTCTCGACTATCTACATCACACAACAAAAATACACAATGGCGCAAGCGGGCAGAATCAGGGTTGTTCAACCGTACTTTGAGCTTGAGACAGAAATTCCTCCACCAGATAACCAGCGTTCTCGTGCTTCACAGGTGGTGACTGAAATGCAGGTTTCAGATACATTACCTTACATTACCTTGACCGTGTTCGAGTAAGACATATCTGCTTAGATTCTGCGCAGATCAGACGACACAACATCTATAAGGTCTAGCGAACTCAAGCAATTCCAGGCCCGGTTACGAATGTGATCATAGAGGAGGCTCATACTTGGGCAGGTTACTAGGTTTGCATTCCGTTTCAACACCACCGAATTACTTTGGTTTGTGATTTTTTTTTCCAAACCATTTTATGTTATGCATCATTAACAGTTATAGCAAGCATAGCCAAGTCCCAAGTTGATATTTGAGCAGTCCCACTTTTATAAGCATTTATCAGTTGCGAAGGGCATGATCACAGCAATTTACACATGATCAAAGTGTGCAATTTGGCAATAAGCTAGTTTTGTGAACTTAGAACTTTTGTATACCATCAACCGGGGAAAGTAAGTCACTGTGCTGTGGCGTTGAGGAGAGGAAGTGACTGCAAGG
>OMKK01090288.1:0-11563 GCA_900302305.1 Polymixia japonica
AGCAGTCTACAGTGATTCTCTCTGGCCAATCAGCAGTCTACAGTGATTCTCTCTGGCCAATCAGCAGTCTACAGTGATTCTCTCTGTCCAATCAGCAGTCTACAATGATTCTCTCTGTCCAATCAGCAGTCTACAGTGATTCTCTCTGGCCAATCAGCAGTCTACAGTGATTCTCTCTGGCCAATCAGCAGTCTACAGTGATTCTCTCTGTCCAATCAGCAGTCTGCAGTGATTCTCTTTGTCCAATCAGCAGTCTACAATGATTCTCTCTGGCCAATCAGCAGTCTGCAGTGATTCTCTCTGTCCAATCAGCAGTCTGCAGTGGTTTTACGTCACATTTTGGTACCGCCTCAGCTCGCTTGGAACCTCGACGGAGGTGATACCAGAAACAGTACCAGGTACCATCTGGGTACTATGACCAGTAGAAAACCAAAAAAAGGCAAGTCGAGTCGAGCCAGTACTGTGCAGTGGAAAAGCGGCAATATACACTGAACACATACAAACATATACACTAAGCACATACATATACACCAAGTACATACATACATACATACATACATACTGTATACATACATACATAAAAATACATTTTATAGATTTAACTCACCAACTGCATCTCAAACAACTACTCAACCACGAAGACGCTGTCCCGGATCTTGGAGTACGCATACTGTGAGACAAAGACGAACACAAAGGTCACTTTAAACAGAAATGTTCATAGTCTAACAATCAAAGTCTAAGAAGGGAGTGTAATGAAACACTAACGTTCAGTCCTCTGGGGGTTTGGACAGGCTCCAGTCCTTTGCAGCACAGTACAGAGAAAGGCCTCTCCTTGGTCTTGGAGTGCTCGTTGAGGCACAGACTGAACACCTTGGCGGGGAGGTAGATGTCCCAGTCAGCTGCATGTTCCTGCAATAGATCACTCACCATCCTGTTGGGACGCAGTGGTTGACAGAAACGCCAACATTAATTCACGCAAGCTTGAACTACAACGTGTGAATGACATTTTTGGCATAGGACTATCTTTTGATAACATAAACTGTCGTCTTAGGTCATGGGAGTATCAAAATCCAAGACCTGTCAATCAATTGCTGCGTGATCAGATCTGCGGTGCCGGTCTGCTGATGATAGACCACCAGAGACACCTTGATCTTCAGCTGCTCCTTTAATTCTCTGTTGATCTATAACATGAATAAATGCACAGTACATTCACGTGAGGTATTGATCTCTGACGTCTATACTACAACAACGTACTACTGGAAACAACACCTGAATTAAAATATGTATGATTAAAATAGCCAAGAGTTCACCTTTTTGACTATTTCATGAGGCAGGCGTGAGAGGATTCTGAACGGGTAACCGAAGTGGGAGATGATGTCCACGATGTGCTTCGTGACCTGCGAGGAGAGGCACGACTGCATCGGCAGGGCCTCCACCCACTTGGAGTGGAAGTCCGTCACGGTCAAAATGTATTTGTGGCCGTTCTGCGTCAAGGGCAAGGGTCCCCGGACGTCCAGACCCAGCCACTGCCAGGGTTCCTTCACCTGAGGTCGAGATATAGCGTGATGTAGGACCGCAGCACGCAAACGACACTTGATCTTCTCAACGGTGTTGGTTTGTTGAATCATACCAAGTTACCGGTGTTGCAGAGCAAAGAGCAGAGACTGCCTCCACTCAGACCTACCTCTATTATGTTTTCAGGGTCTTCACACGCAACCTGACACAATTACAAAACAACATTGAATTAAATACTGTACAATATGAGACTATTATAGTATACAAGGTAAGCTTTTGTAGTTAATATAATCACGGCAAATACTTACATTGTGAATATCATCTGGAGCCCATTGAATATCCTGTTAACACACGTAGAACATTACACACAAATAGAGAAATTAAACTCTGGACGTAGTGATGGCAAACAGAGAAGATGAGGTATTTATTAATCATCTCAGTCCTTTACCTGTGGTTTACAGTAATCACCGTGGAAGAAATGTGGAAAGGATTCAATCGTAACCAGAGATTCATCCATTAAGATCGTCCATTTAGAAACCTTCGTCGGGTCACTGATCCATAAAACAAGAAAACAATAATATATCAGACAAAATCCAGAGACAACTCCAAAACAAATGATCTCAAGCATTCTACTGAGCAAACTTAAGTCATAATTTAAAACAAATGGTTATTATGATTTGAATTAAGGACAAATTAGTTGGTTGAATAAAGTAGCTAGGAATGAATTAACAGGGCTTTCTTGGCTAGAATGTACTCACCCAGCAGCCTGTTCGTGTGTGTAGCTAGACTTGTGCATCTGGACAGCTAGCTTTGCTGCTGTTGCTGACGAACCATTGGCTGAACCTCTCTGTGAGGCTTCAGAAGTGATTGGCTATGTTCAGAATACATTAAAAAAAAATTCAATCACTTTAAGAAACTTCAAATGCTCTAAAACCTGGTGATGCTGAACTGAAAAAACGATTTGAACAAAGTGCTGATACACAGTAAGCTTCTTTTCCTGTGCATATTTTTCCTCAAAACAATGTTTAACCCAAATCTAATGAAGGTCTGTTTAGGTGTAACATTGTTTCAGTTGCAGGAGATATAGACCGAGTACATAAATAACATTAGACCACCAAACCATCACTAATGCATTTCAACAGTACAATAACAACTTATTACACATTACCTTGTATCTTCTACTTCTTGGGTTGATGGCAGCCTAAATCAGACACACAGAGAGAGAATTGCAGTGACATGACGCACAAGACTTTCTTATTTGAGAGAAATGATTGGTTATAATTGTGGAGGGATTTTTTTTAAATTAAGTCAACTAGCATGGGAAAGAGAGGGATTGATTTTATAGCTGATTTCTAAGAAACTAGTAAAAGACATAAAGCACACTTAGGGACAGAGCAGTCTTGGTTAGAGTCCTTTTAAAAACCCAAGCCTCCCTAAAACGTTTGCCTCTCAAAGTAACAACTGATGTTTCATGTTCAAATGCTTTACTGATAGTTGCGTGCTAAGGTACGTCCATACCCTCTTCCTTTCCATGTGTTTTGGGAATGAGAATATGGTGGGGACGGCATCTTCCCGAAGCTTTACGGATTTGCCAGTTCTGTCAATGTACTGCTCCTTGAAGTGATCAATGCACAGGACAGAGAAAGGAGAGGGAGTCCAATCCTTCCACTTCATATTGACCAGCCATTTCTTGAGTTTTTGACGATTGTCCAGGGGAAACCTGTAGTCATGGCAAACTTATTATAAAAATCACCCCTAGCACATACTACCAACCACTGTGGTATGACTGAGCATCCTAACACCTCCATGCATCTTCAAATCCAACTCTGCTACACTATACTCTAATGTATTAGAAATCCTTGGAGACATCTTTCTGTAGGATGTACTACAGTACGCTGTTATACTGAAAATCATTTCAGACCCCCTACCCTCCCTTTTCTTCCTTTGCGATGTCTCTCTCCAGACCCGACCCGGTTTAGTCTGCACTTGCATCGGCATACCGAATACTCAGCACCTCTGCGTTTTGTTCTCTTTGACTTGGGACCAGAATTGTCTTTCGGGCTCGGAAGGTTTGGGATGTTTTATGTTTTGCGCCATCTTGAGAGGGTCAATCCATTTCCGTGTGAAGAGCGAGCGATAGAAAGAGCATCAATGAAAAGTAGTTTATAAACGGAGAAAGGATGAGTGAAACAGAAGGGTACACTGCGATAAATTGTGTCTGGATGCCAAACAACACAACCTTAGCAAGATAAGAGAAATAGGAGTGGACTCATACAAAGTGAGTAGGGTGGACTTGTGACCCAGACTGCATCCCCTCACCTACCTGGATACTGAACTACCTGCTTCGTTGAGCTGCAAAAAAGTTACAAGTCAGCTAATTTACAAGACACTTGTAAATTTACAAGTTACAAGTCACTTGAAGCTCATGAACTGTTACGCAAGCCGCCAAACTGCGATAACACAGTCATTCAAGCAAAGGTGTGTTTGACCTTCCCCACCTATAATGCACTTGAGCTTTTAAAAACTACAGCCATGCTGTCCAATTCTCTATATGTGCCTCTATTGGTTCCACCTGTTCTTAATCTGCTTTTACAAGATGCATGAATGAATTCCGACATCCGCACATATGTGAATTTGCGTGATTCGCCCGCAGATGTGCGCATAGGTGTCTCCCAACATACGTGCACCTCACGCTCGCATCAGCACTAGATGGCAGTGTTGCGCTTACCAAACCAAAATACATAGGAAAAGCTGAACAAATCCAGAACCCCACTACCAGACGTCCTTCCCTGCTCAACCAATCACACGGGACTGCAGATATGCTCGATGCGAAGTTGACATATCAGGGGTCAGTCGCTCTGTGATCCTCTGCGAACAGCGGTTAACCACAAACCATCCCGACACAAAGGTTTTGACGTGTACCTCCACAGGTGCCTGTTTCGTCAATGGTCTCAGACTAACTCTCCACTTCCACGGGTCACGCACTCTCAGCGAGGCCCTTCTGAAAGCCTGGGCCATCGTCAACCCATCTGGTAAGGCATCCTTAGCGCGCCACTCGTGTACCACAGATATAGCCGAGAATCTCAATTCAAAGCAGAGGCAACAGTCCGATGCCGAGAGAGGAAGATGGCGACAGGCATACCGGATGATACCAAGCGATGTTGACATGGTACATGCACAGGTGGGAGCATAGGACTGATTGCACTTCGACTGTTGCCAAGAAGAAAGCACTGGACAGACTGCTGAACAGCGAGGCCGACAGCAGAGTTGGCATAAGGACTCGTGCCAGAGAGACCACTACTCCGTTGGAACAGGCAGCACTCTTCTCTGAAAAGACTGGTGATAAAGCTGCTCTTCTCAGTGTGTAGCCACAGTACTGCGAGCAGTTCAAATACATCCTGTGCATCCAGCTGCGATGCCAAAGTCCGATCGCCGCCTTCGAGACAAGAGCCTTGGCGGGTGTAAACTCTGTCTTCAACCAGCATTGTGAGGCGCTGAAACACAAGGCCGGCGTCTCTCTAGACCAGGCAGTCAACATTGAGAAAACGTACAAGACAGCGAGAGAACTCTTCTGCCTGGTTTACAACACAAGCAAGGAGCATAACTGCCTCAAACATACACACTGTTTTTTGCCACTGATGTGGAGGAGAGGCTTGCTCTGTCTACAGGTAAGAGGGCGTGCTACCCTAATGACAACAAACACAAGACAGCCGATATCACTTTGGGGATCGAGCATGAAGAAGAGGCAAGAAAAACATGTCCAAGAAAAACCTTGTCTTCTGCCTCTCTGAGTGTCCGCTCCACAGTCTCCCTCCAGTGCCGGTCTCTCTTAGACCGTCTTGCAAACACCTCCGTGTCTGTCACCTTGACTTCATTGTGCCCCATGTTTAAAGATGGCTTCCAGTCTGGATGGGACTCCAGCATTTCATATGCTGGTTGACCTGTAAATACAGGAAGTTCTTAGGTTATAAATTGGGATGCAAAATTCCATCGCATTTCAACTCTTACACACTGGCAAGTTGTTGTTGTTTTTTTAAATAGAATTTAACCCAAAGATTGTTTATGTACGTCATCAAAATAACACTGCCATCCCTTTCAAAACAAGTCATGCATTTTACAGTCTCCACACACACACACACACACACACACACAGACAGACAGACAAGCAGGCAGGCAGACAGACAGAGGGAGCTTTCACAGGACCGTGCAGGGTCAGAAAGAAACTAAAACTCCCAGGACAGGTCCCACGACAAGGCCTAAAGACTGAGCATCTTAAAAGTCCCCCATCACGTCCTCACAGGAGACCCACCGGAGTGGAAGTGCAGAGAGCAGACCTTCGTGGAGGGTGAGATGTTGTCGAAGGTGATGGTGTTTCGTCCCACCGCTGCGATCCAGGCGGAGCGGCGTCTCTTCGTCACCTCTTCCACCAGCGGCCCTTCGTTTCTTTTCCACGCAGGGAAGCCGAAAAATCGTATCCCATTGCCGAGTTTCCTCCCACGGTGGTTGTGAGATCTGCTGTTACAGCCTCTAACGCTGCAGACCTTCCCGACCATAACGACAACTCAGCTCACACAGACCGAAATTACCCTCTCAAAATGGCGGCTCCTTCCGGGACGCGGCGCGATGTCGGTCCCGAACGGACGCGGAATGACCTTCTCAAAATGGCGGCTCACCCCCCACCAGAATGCACCGCGGCATGCAGTCGGCGCCAAGAGGCTATTGTACATTAAGATGCGCTAGAAAAATAAATTTTAATTTCCTTTAGCAGCTAAAGTCCCTTACCAGCTAAAGTTAATAACTAAACCACATTAGTTAGATTTTTAGATCTATGTGACCCGAATTTAACTATCCCAAGTTGTTTTTTTAAAATGCTACTCACGTCCTAGATTGACGGGTTAGTCATTACTCACTTAAAAAGCTTCACATCTGATTTGTTGGAGTTTTCGCAGTTGTATGCGCTGCAGTTAATCCTGCCCATTTTCTATTAATATTGACAATGTTTCAGAATTGACGGTGATATCTCTGTGTGTGTGTTTGCAGGACAGCGGAGACCAGCGGATGTTATTGTTGCGTTGCTCTTCTTCTTCTTCCTGGTGTATTTCTGGTCTACAGAGTCGCAACTGCGCCCCCGTTCATCCGGGAGGTTAACGCAGGGCAATCAAAAGCACATGCACAGATAAACAATGTCTTTTATAGAAAAAAAGCAAACAAAAAATCAGGTACAAGTGAATTGAATTGCTGATGTTGGCTCATTGCCCCAACCAACCCCCCTTATTTTACTGTTGGGGAAAACATTAAACATTTAAACAGTTATTGATTCCTACAAAAATGGCTATGGCTGTATTCAGAAAACACGAGAACATTAAATGTTGTGAGACATAACAACGAGAAAACTCGTCGAGTTGTGTGACACTTTAATTGCTCTTAGTTTTCCACTCGACCCTCCACTCATCCCAGTCCAGCAGAGTTCGATGTATCTGCCACCCAGCAGCTTCCACACCTAAAGGTTAATGGCAGAACCTTCAGTTATAAATGAAAATACACAAGATGTAGTTAATGGCTTGTAAGTAACTTGTCACAATAACAGAGTTGAGCCTGCTTACCCTTGACAAATGGATTGAAAATTTGGTCCATCAGCTTGTGACTGTTGAACACCATTTCCCAGTGACCTTTCAAAAGAATAACAATAGCGTTATTCTTATTCTCTTTATTCACTGACTAAAATGTAAGTGCCTCTATAAAAACAACAAAAAGTAACTTTGTAAGAGCTCACTTTGGCTCTTTAACATCACTAGCGTCTGGGGAGCCTCCTCCTCTGCTGTTGCAGGGTTCAACACACTGCTCAGACAAAGAGCTTGGCACACTGCTCTGATCTCATCACAAATGGACGCCTGTGTTCCCAAGCAAACACAGACACACCCTAAGATGGACAAAAACAAGGTCAAGGTCAAGTCCGAAACAGACAAATCGCTGTTCAACTGGAGGGTGTCTGACTAACATACCATTTTTCACTCCTAAGAGATAAGGCATGCTGTTATTCTTCAAAGCCAAATTAAGCTCCTCTGGGCTGGAAAAAGAGTGGAATTGTTATCAAACTGGGTTGTATTTTTAACATCTATGTTCATTGTCAACCAATTCACGGCACTTGAAATTACCTTTGTACAAGTTCCTGAAGCCTCACTCCAAGTTTGACTGGCACCGTTTTCCTGAACTCTGTAAAACACAATGTTTACTGAACACATTCTAGTCTTGTGTTAATTTATTTTACTCTTGTTGTTAAGTAGAAAAGGATTTCCTGCACACTGGCACTTAATTGCAATCAACTTTTATTAAAGAAAAACAACGTTACAACTTTAACCTGATGATGGTCTAGGACCGAAACGTTGTTTTTCTTTAATAAAAGTTGATTGCAATTAAGTGCCAGTGTGCGGGAAATCCTTTTCTACTGGCCTATGGACTCCTCTTCTGACGCACATAGCTACAAGATACTTCAAGGTGTGCATTAGCTCTTCTTGTCAACTCTTGTTGTTAACCCAGCAATTATTACTATTTAAATGATTTTACTCTTTGTACCCTATACTTGCTGCTTTGACAATGTAATTTCCCCACAGGGTAATCTGATTTTATGTGGACTATTAATAAATTAATAAATCATAACGAAGTCCAATTGCCCCTACCAATAAATGGTAGCGAGGAGTTGTAATCTTACCAAAGAAAACCGGTTCCTTGGGATTAGCCTCTGCAGGGCCGAGGATGCATCCATCTCTCAGGTACCGGTGCAACACAATGGACAGCCGTGCTTCATTGAAGGTTTCCATGACAACCGAGCGCACTGCTTTGTAATTAGCGAAGAGGTGGAGCACGGTGAAGAGGAAGAAGAGCGTGACAGTCAGTCTGAGGGAACACACAGGGATGGAAAGTGGACGTCGTCAGTCAATAAAATAATTTACCCTTCAAATAATCTTGGTACTTCTTTGACATGTTGATGATAATGTACGTATATACCTTACACAAAGGCTCACAGCATCATAACACTTACATGGGATTGTCAGTGACCAGGGGAATGAGTATCAAACTGACCAGTAGTCCAGCCAGGTTCACCAACGTCTCCTGTGGACAATAAGACAGAATGACACACTCCTTCTACAATAAACATTCAGAAATACCGTGTTGACAACGAAAAACTATTAGCTATTAACATCAATACATCATGAACTTCGTTTTGGAGATTTTCTCATCCATGTTACAGAGTCAGCAATGATTTCAATTCATAATACAACCATGCTCAAACTACTGAAACTGAAACTGAAACTTTGGCTGAAGTACGGTAGTAATACTGAAACTTGGTGACCTTGGCATCAACACCTCTCTGTGCAACTGGATATTGGACTTAAACTATTTATACTGTTAATACTGTTCTTACTGTTATCTATTTATTCTACTTATTCTATACACTTTGCACTTTATTACTTTTTGCACTCTAAACTGCATTTCATTGTCTCAGTACTTTTAATGTGTAATAAAGTTGATCTAATCTAATCTAATCTAAATAATTTGTACAATGGTACATACAGTAGTTAAATATTATACCAGGGTACATAAAATGGGAAGTCCCACATTAATATTTTCCATGGTATCACCAAAATATACCCAACAGTGTAGTACTGCTCTTCTCTGCTCTTCAAGTACTACCATAGTGGACCATAGTATTACTACATGTTTCCCTAGTACACTAGACACTGTTTCATAGACTGTCTCATGGGAAAATTGGTCGCATGTCAGATGATATCTACCTGGCTCCCATCTTTGGCAGAGACGTCGGCCATATTGTCTCTACGAGCTTGATGAACTGTCAAGGCAGCTCTGGTTGCTCCGCCTGCAACTCCAACAATAGACTGGGAACAGAAATACATAACTACTTTTAGTTCAGTTTGCATAAACTCACCTTATGCATTAATAAATTCCTAGCCTGTCTGGAAGGTTCATCAAGGTAAATTGAACACTTTTTAAGATCCTTTTCATTCCAGCCAAAATGAAATATGAGACCAATCACACAATGTAAATAAATTATAATAATAATAGCATAAAAACTGTTGGAATATCTGGTCTGTGTGACTAGACTGATTATTTTACTTCAAAAACTGTGCACCAAGGACCTGCAGCATTTTTAAGACCTCTAAAACTGAATTTAAGAGTATTGGGCCTTGAGATTAGTTATGATTTAAGACATGTTAAGACCTTTCAGGACCTGTAGGCTCAACTGAATACTTGTTAAAACATTTATTACCTTGAATATCCCTGCAGTGCATACAATCAAAGTGAAGCAAGTCGGAAAGTTTGGAGCCAAAATCTCCATGAACATGGCAATGTCATTGAGCACATCAGCAAAAAGCCTGTAGACAACAGAGAACGCAGTGGCATACCAAATGCTCTCGTGATATTCAGTGCACTGATTAAGCCTTCAACATGTCAATGCTCAAACCGTATGCATACCTCCATTTTTTGGCTTCTGAGTCCAGTTTAGTCCTAGATTAGCGAAAGAGATCGCATTAATAGCAGTTCATTAAAATCCCCATACGTAAATACAAGACGCACAGAGAGCCTACCCTTTTAGCCAGGCGAAGAGGATCCTTCCCAACATCCCAGTGCCATCTGCAGAACATGTTTGCTCATAAGTTAATCACCTAACCTTTGTGCACTATTCATCCCCTGTATAGTATTTCCAAGGGCTGACCTCTTAATAACCAAGTGATTGTTGCAGCAGCCACCGTCGCCTCCTGGTTTCCAACACCAACACCCCTGAGAGAGGCTTGAGTGGCAAGAGTTCCTGACAGAGAGCTTGAGAATGCCTGTGAGAAGTATAGTGAGTAAACATCTTAAAGTGTGTGTTGTTGATGATTGTTTGATTGATGAGGATGTAGTCAGCTAGCGTACCTGCAGAGTATCCCAAAACTGATATTGCAAGTAATCACCACTGACGCTCTCTGGATAACCTTGTGGCAGGAAGACGCTCTGGAATAAGACAGAATGCGTCAAAGTAACGTTACAAGTGTGGGGAAACGTGTGCATATGAAGGGTTTTTGACACTTTGAGACATTATAATCCTCACTTTGAACACTCCAATAACGGAATTCCCTCTTGTTCCACCATCATTCCCGTCTCTCTTTCTTTCCATCACTCCATCCTCGACAAGATATTTCCATGACTCACCAGAGCTATATCTCTCTGTTGCCAAAACCACTGTTTTATCCTTCTCCATTAAATTAATAGTTAGAGTGAGAAGGCTCCTTCACCAGGGTTACTGATCAGTCAAACAACCTTGCAGTCTGATGTCCACTCGAATGTGTTTATTATGAGGACATTTAATAGACATATCACACTTTACATACGTGTCGGCTGCACACTGTGTTTTTTTTTCGTATTGTACTTCCGTGTTGTTCCGCCCTTTTACTGTGGAGTTTCCGATTGGTCAATCGAAAGTTTTGAGGAGGAGCTTCGGGTAAGGCGCGCTTGATTTACTCACAGGATGACATTGTTCATGTCAGCCAGGAGAGGAGTGTGCGGTGCTGTGCGGTGCGTGTGTAAAAGAAACAAACAAAGGAAGTGGGTTTGGATTTTCAGTGAGGGACCTTAAAGAACAATTTCATTGCCACCCTGAGAGTTAGGCTCAATTAAATATATGTATAAATGTTTTACAGCCATTTTCACCGCAATCCCTTTTGTACAGGGATACTTAATGAGGTGAACTACACTAACAAACCAAAACAAGAAGCACAGTGTTCCTGCTTGTGCAGGCTGAGGGGAGGAGCTACGTGTTGATGGACAGGCTGAGGGGAGGATCTGTTTGACGGGCCGTCAAAACAAAACAAAGACCAGGAAGTAGAGGGAAACAGCGCCACTGAGACACAATGAAAACAGAGAGAGAGGGGAAGCCTTCAGATCGTCACCATTACACAATAGGGTAATTTGACTCTATTTGATTTTAACATATTACAGATAGCACCTTTAACTACGTTGAAACCTTGAATACTACTGTAATATTTGAATC
>OMKK01090290.1:0-11167 GCA_900302305.1 Polymixia japonica
GGGGGAGGAGGGGAGTTTTGGAGGAGGAGGGAGGATCCCAGCAGGAGAGGGTGGGGAGCGGAATGTGCTTGGAGGAGACGGCCTGAGACACAGAGAGGGAGCCTCCTCCTCCTCCTCCTCTTCCTCTCCAGTAGACGGTGATTTGAGTGCCAGCGAGGCCCATGGGGCCCCAGAGGATCAGAGGAACATGGTCGTCAGACTCAAGTTCCTAAACGACACCGAGAGGACGGCCCAGGTCAAACCACACGACACCGTAGGATACATCAAACGGTAGAGCTAGCTCATCAATACCACCATATCAACATCACCTCCTCTATCAATACCACCATATCAACATCACCTCCTCTATCAATACCACCATATCAACATCACCTCCTCTATCAATACCACCATATCAACATCACCTCCTCTATCAATACCACCATATCAACATCACCTCCTCTATCAATACCACCATATCAACATAGCCTACATAATTCAAGTGGACAGCAATTTGCTAAATCACAAATACCATATTGAAATGTATTCAAAATCATAAAAATGTAGATATAATGGTTATGGAGACAAATGGTGAAAAACCACTGATTGAAGTTATGTAAATGAGACCAACTACAGCTGATTCTCATCTCAGTTGGAGACCCTTGTGTTTTCAACCATTACATCTATAAAAGGAGACATGATATGTAAAGATGGACCCAGCAAGAGATAGACAAGTGTCTGACAGAGGAAGAAGAGTGAACTGGAGAGGAAGAGGCCAAGAGCTGTATTCTCTTTACTTGAGTATTTCCATTTTAGGGACTTTTATACTTTTACTCCACTCCAGCACTGCAGTTCCAGTGACCTTGGTTTAGCATACAGACATTAGATGGAACCTTAAGAGGGCCAGGCGCCAGTAAGCCCTTTAACATAACTGTAAGAGGTTAATGCATCAAAGATTTAAGGCATCCTGAAATATGATAAAATAATATTGAAATGTATAGTATTACTTTTCATACCTAAATATAATGTCAAATACTTTTACACTTTCACTTAAGTAGAATTTAGAGTGGAGAACTTTTACTTTGACCAGACTAATATTCCATCAGGGTTTTTCTCCTTTTATTGATGTAAAAGATTTGTGCCTTTTGTCCACCACTGCTGTGTCCTGGGTATTGCTGTTGCCTGTGTTGACCTCTGACCTCTGTGTGTGTCAGGACGTACTTTGCAGGCCAGGAGCACCAGGTCCGTCTGATCTACCAGGGCCAGCTGCTGCAGGACGATGCCCAGACACTAGCCTCCCTCAACCTGGTCCACAACTGTGTCCTGCACTGCCACATCTCCCAGCATGCAACACGCAGCGCGCCTGCAGGTGCCCGGCCCGCTGACCAGGTCCAGGTGGCGCTGAATGTGGGCAGCCTGATGGTTCCTCTGTTCATGCTGATGCTGTCGGTTCTGTGGTACTGTCAGATCCAGTACCGGCAGTTCTTCACGGCTCCGGCCACAGCCTCGCTGGTGGGCGTCACCATCTTCTTTAGCTTGCTGGCCTTCGGGGTATATCGCCGCTAAGCCCCACCCCTCCCATGTGCCCCCCAAACTAGCTAGCCTGCTTTCTGATTGGCTGAAACTGCTTCTTGAGTATGTGTTTGTTGTGATGCGAGCGAACGGGGGCGTGTTCTGCTACAAGGGTTGGTCAGAGGAAGCTCCTCCCCCAGCCCCGCCCCCTTACTCTGACTGCACCTCTAACCTTTGACCTCTGAATGGAAGCTCGCTTCAGAGGGACATACAGGAGGAAAACGCTGTTAGGGTTAGTGGGTTGTTTTTTTTCTTTTTGGTGTCTGATTTTCAGCTCCGTCACTCTGAACATCTAAACCTCGTTTAGATTTGGTTCCATGTGTTTTCTGTTTAGAGATCACTCATCGTGCCTCTCATCTTTCTCATGTATTCTGGAACAGAAGTCACTCCAGAATCACTGGAGAAGGCCCCCAAACCCCAGCCTCCATAGAGGAAGACTGGGACCCGTCTGTCTGTCTGTCTGTCTGTCTGTCTGTCTGCCTGCCTGTCTGTCTGTCTGTCTGTCTGTTTGTCTGTCTGTCTGCCTGTCTGTCTGTCTGCCTGTCTGTCTGTTTCCAGTGAGGATCACCTGCTAAGGGGCTGTGTGTATGGTGGGATGGAAGTGTCAAATCTTTTGTGTAAAATATGGCTTTTGAAGGAGAAGAAATTCTATTAAATCATTCTTTTATTTATTCTTTTGGGTCTTGTTGTGTCTTTTTAAACAAGGGGTTCTGAAACAGTTTCTAACCACCAAGGTGCATGTTGGTTTAGGTTGGTTAAGACCAGACCAGACCTTCTGTAGCATATGGTGAACATTCCTCTGTCCTCTCTGTGGATGGGAACCAACCAGACAGCTGTTGTGTCAGGATGGTCGAGTGTCAGGGCTGAGAGTGTGCAGGTACCACTCATCTTGTTCTGCAGAACTCATGTTAGTCCAGATGAAAAATCAGAACAAACGTCTGTCCTGCAATAGAAACCCATCGGAAAAAGGGAGCTTTTTTTAGTTCTGAGTTTAACTCAGTGGCCTTGGCTTTGCCCTCCACTGATCTCTGTTGGTTACAACTGTTAATAACCTGACTGGTGAAACTCCCACAGATCAGAGATCAGTGTCACTATTATAACCAGACTGATCACACACTAGATTATGACTGTAATCATTGTGTCATTCATTCGAGGGTTAAACTGTTTGAAATATTTAGTTCCCTGGATTCAGTTAACCATATGAAGTTAATGGGAGGAAACCTTTTTAAACTAACGATTTGATCAATGCCTTAAAACCAGAACAGTTCAAACAGGACCAACAACCAATCAAAACTGAACATAACCAAAGTAAAGAGTCTGGCCAGCTTAATATGACAACAGTGTACACGTTGAACTATTGGATCACCTTGTATCAAAGTAATATGCTGAATATGTTTATTTTTTATATTAGCTGGGTCCATGTAGTAGTCTGGTGTCTAATTAAATATTAAATCACAGAATCCTAAATGCTATCCATCTATCCGTGAATCATAAATCATAATCATAAATCACAGACAGTGGTTGAAATGAAGATCTCATGAAAGGAATCCAGGACAAGACTTGTTGGGGTTCAAGGGCAGTTTCTCCACTGATGGCTTAAGAGTAAAACACTGTCAAACAATACAAACATCTTTCAAATGACAATCGTATATAACTCTACTACCTGGATGTACAGCAGAGATGGTGAACTTGTTTTTATAATGTGTCACTTGTGTCAGAGAATACAGTGTTGGTAGAATAGAATAGAATAGAATAGAACCTAAAGTAGCTGATACAATAGACTAACTTACCAGCATTTGATCGGTGGTCATTTCCACCCATCATTAGAGCCATTAGAGCTAAAGATGTCAAATGACTCCAGTACAATGTTGTAAAAGATCATTTGTTCATGTTGTGACACATTAAACCTTGTTGACAGGTAAGGACCGAGGAGGGGTCTGGTGTTCTCTGTGTATTTCCTGAACTGTTTCATCTCTATTAAACACTGTATTTTATTTCTGAATGCTTATTTGAACATTGATCGCAGTTAATAGACAGCTCTGTGAGAAAGACTGCATTTGATGCACATCATGAGAACTAAATAAAATCTCTATTTTTATTAACATCTACATTCTCTAAAAATGTCAGCATGGTGAAGACCAACCCCTGACTAAAGAATGATAAGCTGTCTCCTCCACTTAGGGCTCAAAGGTCAGGGTCATACACAGAACAATGCCCCCCCGGAGCTAGTAGCTATTGGTGTTGTGTGCATGTTTTGTTTTGTTATGCACGCTGTGGGGCATTATGTTTTAGGACCCAGGGTGCACCTACAGTATGTAGGACCCAGGGTGCACCTATGTAGGACCTATGTCTGATTGCTGGTATTGTGTCTGGTGTTTCGGCCGCTGTTTGGTATGGAGTTCCATTAACACGTGGTGTCAAACCATAGTTATGCTGGGAGCCTATTATAGCCGAGTGAGCAGACAGACAACAGCTGAATGATATATCAACAAATCATACATAGTAAATGTGTTACTGACAAGTTTCAGTTCTAAACAGAAGGCGCGTCATTCTTGTGTGTCTCCGCCTTAGAGTTAAATAACCTAAATCTCCGCTAGAGGACGATATCTCCCGTTCTCCGATACTTCCGCCCTAAATCCAGATGAGAATTAAGACTCGGGATGTCATTGGTCGATGTGCCGGTATGGGCAACAAAACGGGATCTGATTGGTCGATGTGCCGGTATTTGTAACAACACGGGATCTGATTGGTCGCTGTGCCGGTATTTGTACCAACACGGTATATGATTGGTCGCTGTGCCGGTATTTGTAACAACACGGGATCTGATTGGTCGCTGTGCCGGTATTTGTAACAACACGCGAGGACAGCGTCACTGGTGAACGGGAGCACGAGAGAGAGGTAAGGAAGAACAGAGACTGTTTCTGTCGGTAAATAAATAATAACTTCTTTATAACAAACCTCTTTATAACAAACCTCTAGAACCATCAACATGGTTAATATGTTAATATGAGCCGCCAACGTTACATAGTAAACTGAAGTTAATGTTAACTACATCGCTGCTAGACGATACCAGCTAGTCGTTAGCTTAGCCATGCTAGTCGTTAGCTTAGCCATGCTAGCTAACATCTGGAAACGACCACGAGTTAGCTTCCCCAGCTAGTCCTGAAATCTAATTACATTTAATTTACTGTCGAATAAGATGAACGGACAGCACACCAATCACCGAGACTGTTTGTTTGTGTTTACCTTTGATGGATTCAGCATCCAGGTATTATTCTATTTTTTAATAAATGAGTTTATCGCGTTTTATCTCTTAATTTATTATCGAACAAAGCCTGGGTTCGAAGCTTGGTTGTACCAGGCCCGTCTGGATGCAGCCTACTGCTCACCTCTTTACTTGTCAATGTTAAAGACTGCATCCTGATGCTTTGTGATATTGCTGTTTAGCGGGAGGTTAAATGTTTTGGCAGGTGATTTTCTGACTGCATCCTATCTTGCCACCCAGTTTGCCGCTATTACATAATAAATGAATGCCCAGTATCACTCAGACCATTGGACACAGGAATGCAAAAGGAGTTCCTTTTACTTGGAGGAGGCTGTCCATCGCTAGGGAGTGATGATGACGATGTATAATTTTTGTATTGAGCAAGAACATCAGAACAATAATCCTTTACTTGCATTGAGTCCCTGGTGATAGAAATGCATTAGAGTATAAGAGTCATTCCTCACTAGAATTACAGTATGAATATTGGAGAGTTACAGTCAGGATCTTGGACCCCTAATATTAGTTTACAGCATTAAGTTAAGCTTGTTGTTGTTCCTCAGCTTGCTGAGTCTTTAGGTGTTCAACTCTACCCAACGCGTCCAGACATCATGCCTTCTGACCTGGCCAAAAAGAAAGCAGCCAAGAAGAAGGAAGCAGCTAAGGCAAGACAGCGGACCAAGAAGCCAGAGGAGAATGACCATACAGAGGACCAGGACCAGGAGGACGGCCTACACAATGGCACTGACACCAACGGTGAGGACCAGCCCATCTCAGGCTTCATATGCATATGATGTTTGGAAAAATATTAGTTTTGAATTCCAGATTCCAAATCAACTTCCTGTTGTTTTTTTGTTTTTTTTTAAATCTCTAATAATTTGCTCTTCTTTGTTTAATGCCGTTTTATAAACTCTGCTTTTATTATTACTGTAGTATATGTGAAACGGGTGGTTTTGTGTTTGGCTGTCTAAAGCGTGTTGTTGTATCCCAGGTGTGACCTGTCTGACCAAGGAGCTGGACGAGTTCGAGCTGAAGAAGATGGAGGCACGGGCGGTGACCGGTGTTCTGGCCTCCCACCCCAACAGCACCGATGTCCACATCAGCAGCTTGTCGCTCACTTTCCATGGTCAGGAGCTGCTGGCAGACACCAGCCTGGAGCTCAACTCTGGACGTCGTTACGGACTCATCGGCCTCAACGGGACCGGTAAGACTGCAGGGAACCATCTGGGCTCAAGACATAAAGCAGCCCGGGGTTCCTATCGAGGCTTTAGGGGTTCGAATATTCTTAAATACATTATCTTAAAGTTTGAGAAGTAAACTTCCCGTATTCCTTAATTGGAAAAGTATGGAGAAATATGATTATTCCCAATATAAATCTAGAAAATTTACATGTTTTCATTTTAAATGGTACCAAATAAATGACGAGGGATTTATGTATACTTTGTCAGATTAATGTTAGGATATCTTTTGACAGCAACTTCAGCCTGCACTCTTTTGTAGCCTTCCAAGATCATTTATCCTTTTAAAAAAGCAACCGCTGCTCTCCAGTCGCATATCTATAACTCAATGAAGAAAAAAGTTGTTTCACGTCATCGTTAGAAGTATTTGATCCACTAAATTACTCTGTCTCTTTCCTCAAATGTCAGCCTTCCCATCAAGCAGCTCTGTCAGATCTAGTTAACGTTACAGTGGAAAGTAGAGGAGAAACCTTCCTTCTAGTTCCACATATAAATATAAGGAGAGTATGTAATGGTTAATCAATAATATGATGGTCAAGGCTGTCGTATGTAAACTGCTCGGTCTACCTTGATTCTTCTTACTGGCAGCATCCAGGTTGTCAGGGTCTGCTTCACATCACATTCATACTGAGTCTGTTGGCTTGTAAAAGCAGGGATGCTAGCACAACCCAGACACACTACGGACATAGTCAGTGACACTATACTGTGTGTGTGTATATATGTATGATGATTCATCAGATGATGTAAACAAGCTATAAAACAAAGCTTGTAACTTACTTTTCAATTTTTATACATTTTAAATGAAACTAGATCACCAGAGTCTCTGTTCCTTTTGGTTTGGGTATTTCCAAAGCTACATCTTAACCATGCTAGTCTGTGTGCCCAGGGAAGTCCATGCTGCTGTCTGCCCTCAGCCACCGGGAGGTCCCCATCCCAGAGCACATCGACATCTACCACCTGAGGAGGGAGATGCCCCCCAGTGAGAAGACGGCACTGCAGAGTGTGATGGAGGTGGATGAAGAGAGGATCAAGCTGGAGAGAGAGGCTGAGCGTCTTGCTGCCCTGGACTGTGAGTCTAGTCATACTCAGGTTGACCACAAGGTGGCAGGAGGGAACTGGAACAGATGGCTGGACTGGGAAGTTTCCGCCAGTGTAATGCTGCTAGGTGTTTGTTGTCCTCTGTACCAGCCACAGTAACGGACAACCAGCCAGGCCCATTTCCATTCTAATATTTATTTTGTTCTCTAAAAAACTCCTCACATTACCGGGAGAACTTTACCACTCTAATGGTTGACTGTCATTTGATACGCTGTTGACATGGTTGTTAATACCTTCCCTGCCTTCTCTCTCTCCTCCTCCAGCGGAGTGTGAGAAGCTGATGGAGCTGTATGAGCGTCTGGAGGAGCTGGATGCGGACCAGGCGGAGGTCCGTGCATGTCGGATCCTGCACGGTCTGGGCTTCACCAAGGCCATGCAGCAGCAGAAGCTCAAAGACTTCAGCGGTGGTTGGAGGATGCGTGTGGCCCTGGCCAGGTCAGTGAATAAACCCCCTACTGGAGGATAATCAAGCTGCAGAGGAATCAGGCTGGCACTGCCACTAGGATGATAGTCTAGACCGAGGGTGACCTCACCGTGAGACTGATGGTAGCATATTCTCCAGGGAGCTCATTGGTCTGTCTATCTGTCTGTCAAACTGTGTGGAAGTGATGTAACAAAAGGCCGAATGAAGCCCCTCCCCCAGCAGTCTGTTCATAGTGGGAGGGTGCCATGACAACAACGGACCGAAGCGTTTATCTGATCCACGCAGTTCTGTATTTGACTCTCCAGTCTTTGCTTAATAGTCTCTCTCTACCTGGTCAATAGTCTCTCTCTACCTGGTTAATATGAGCGTTTACTACTGAATTCTGATTGGCTGACGGCGGCCATGTTTTTTCATCAGTCACCCTGGCGTAATGGATTCTATTGCGACCTTTGTCCAATGCACTGCATTTTTTGCATTATCTGACAAACAGTTGAGGACATTTCCTGCAGTTTGGCTGCCTGAAGCCCTACATGTTAGTGTGGTTCTCTGGTAATCCTGACTCTTCTCTACAGAGCTCTGTTCCTGAAGCCCTTCATGCTGCTACTGGACGAGCCCACCAACCATTTGGACCTGGAGGCCTGCGTCTGGCTGGAGGAGGAGCTCAGCCAGTGAGTGCTACATACTAATAAATGCAGCCTTGAAAGGAATAGTTCACCCAAAAATGAAAATATTGATAACAATAATCATTCCAATATGATGTATAATTGTGCAGTACTTAACAGAGTTGGTGTGTTGTAGTCTAGAGTCCTACCGCTCTGCTCTCTGTCCCACAGGTTCAGAAGGATTCTGGTTCTGATATCTCACTCTCAGGACTTCCTCAATGGAGTCTGCACCAACATCATCCACCTACACCAGCGCAAGCTCAAATACTACACGGTAACCATGTGCACTACATCACAGCTGTTTCTGGTGGAGTTCATGCACTTCAATCATAACACTTTAGAGTACCTGAACCCTAGACCATTGTTGTGCTGCCATCTAAAGGTGAAACGAAAAAAAAGATCTTGGTGCCCATGTTACCTGTTTGTCAATTGATGCCTACATCACAGGGTACCAAGATTAGCCAATAACAGATTGGTTAACACCTGTGTTTCCTGCTGCAGGGAAACTATGACCAGTATATAAAAACCAGAGAGGAGCTGGAAGAGAATCAGATGAAGAGATTCAACTGGGAGCAAGACCAGATATCACACATGAAGGTACAAAACACCTCACCTGTCCTGTCCTCACTGTATAATTCAGTTAAGTCAATTAAGTGCCAACCTGGTTCTAAGCTGGTGGTACCGACCTCCTGTAGCCGAGACCTGTCTGTCCTACCGAGACCTGTCTGTCCTCTCTTCCTCAGAACTACATTGCCCGTTTTGGTCATGGTTCTGCCAAGCTGGCCCGACAGGCCCAGAGCAAAGAGAAAACCCTGCAGAAGATGGTGGCTTCAGGACTGACGGAGCGCGTGGTCAGCGACAAGGTCAGTCCATCCAGAGACTCTGTTGTGGCTCCAGGTTCCAGAAACCTTGTTCCTTCGTGTTTATCACAATAAAACCATATGCTAAACATGAGGAGTGGGTTTCTGTTTGATTCAGAGACACAAGGTTAGTTGTGTTGGTGTGTTAATGTCCCACATGCTCTCTGATGGTGGGGTTACTATCTTCCTGCTGAGCAGTTCAGCCCTGTTGAGACTGGTGGTTGGTTTCTGAACTGGTTCTGCTGGGAGATGATGTAAACAAAAGGCCGAATTGTAGTGCCCCCGCCAGGCAGTGTGTTCTCGGTGCAGGGGTGCGGTGACAAAAACCAGACCGAAGCGTTGAGCTGATCCCAGCAGAACCACGACAGTGAGCCAGTACATCCTGGAACAGCCTGTTAAAATACTGTCTGTCGTGACTCCTCCTCTCTGTAGACTCTGTCGTTCTGCTTCCCTCCATGTGGAAAGATTCCTCCTCCTGTTATCATGGTGCAGAACGTCAGCTTCAGATACTCTGACCACTCGGTAAGACACACACACACTGAGTGCACAAACACACGCGCACACACGCCTAAGACGTACCCCATACGTACAGACAACACACTCAGATACACACCCACGTTGGCTTAGAGAATGTTTAACGGCTGTTCTGACTCGTGGTTTTCTTTACCGAGTGTCGGGAGAGCCTGTTCAGCTGCTTCCTCTGATCACTCCTCTGTTTCCTTCCAGCCTCATATTTACAAGAACCTGGAGTTTGGTATAGACCTGGACTCCCGGGTAGCCCTGGTAGGGCCCAACGGAGCCGGCAAATCCACCCTGCTCAAACTGCTCACTGGAGAGGTCAGCCACTGCTCGAACTCCTCTTCACTTATTAATCAAAATGCTCCGTTCTAGTAAGGGAACATAAGTGTCAAGACCTGATTTCAGAGGATTGAGTGAAAAGGTCTGAACAGAAACAGGGTGTTGTGATGCTGCTTAGTGTATTATCTGTGTGTTATCTTGCAAACTAGCTAACATTACCAAACACGTTAGCCCAAAGCAAAGGTAACGTGTGTAAGAAGTAGTTGATGTTTTAAGTTAGCTTTTTAGTACGCTAGCTAACTTATTGAATGTTATTATTGCAGCCAGTCAGAAGACACGGTTCCCCTTTCAACTGCCAAACAAGTTCAGGAACTTTATATAAAATACCATATGGAACCTCTTAGTTCTGAGATGGGTTCTAGTTTCTTTTTTCCGCTGTACTTAAAGAACCATGGAGGTTAGGAAAGCGTCAAACAAGCGACGGTCACGCTGCTTACGTCATTTTGCACGTGATACCGTGGGCTGTAAGCAACAATGTGACAGACATGGAAGAGGTAGTTTATTTATGTAGCCCTGCATCACATCACAGTTAAAGATCATGAAGAAGAAAAAATGGAAGAAATCTTGGGAGGTGTAATCCACGCTTCTCTGTTCTGTGTTTTGGTAGCCGGCCCGGCCATGTGTGCATGTTGGTGCTAGTGTAGCCAACACGCATCACACGCCCATTTGTTTTGGTCTGAGATGCTGCTGCTCTAGTGTGACATCTAGTGGCTGAATGTCGTATATAGCTCCTTTAAGGAAAGTGTCTACAGGATAAATACCTGTAAATCCATTTGGGTGGAATTCCTCTTTAATATCTGATGTCCGTGTTTCCTCAGCTCCTCCCATCGGACGGGATGATCCGCAAGAACTCCCACCTGAAGATCGGCAGGTATCACCAGGTAGGAACTAACATAGTACCACAGTACATACTGACACACATGGTACAGAGACAACAGGATCTCTAACAGACTAACATAGTACCACAGTACATACTGACACACACGGTACAGAGACAACAGGACCTCTAACAGACTAACATAGTACCACAGTACATACTGACACACACGGTACAGAGACAACAGGACCTCTAACAGACTAACATAGTACCACAGTACATACTGACACACACGGTACAGAGACAACAGGACCTCTAACAGACTAACATAGTACCATTCAGCACTTTGTTGATGTTTTCTTGTGTTTCTCTTCTGCAGATAAACCTCACAATCCCA
>OMKK01090291.1:0-13226 GCA_900302305.1 Polymixia japonica
AATAAAATGTTTTCTCTATTCTGATCAATTTATTACAATGAGGCCTAAAACAACATGAAACTTGGAAAATAAACTTTTACATTTAATTGTATGGAAACTCATTAGGGCCAATAGGTTAATTATTATTTATACAAATAAAACTAATACTAACTAAACCAATAAACTAATGAAACTAATAAATAAATAAAATACCATTGTAGAGGGTATAGTAGAAATCTGCAGTGTTGCTTGAATCCAAAGCGGTATACCCCAGCCCTTTTGTAACCTACACAAATAGACTGTTGTACTTTGCAACCAATGTCAATTGGCTATTGCACCAATGGTTCAAGTGTCATTATCCACACTCTCATTTTTAAACTGTGTTTGAGCCTTTCTTACCTCTCTGTGTTGTTAAACTAGTGGCTAGAGCTGGTGCTGGGCTGGCTGGGCAGAGTGTTTGCCAAGAATTCAACTGGAGTGTCCCAGGTCCTGGTTTCTAGCACTCCAGGAAATGGCCAGGCAGGCCAGTCAGCCAATGGTGTGCTACAACAGTGGCGCTGCCACATGCACCAGTTCTTCTGCAGGATCTATGTCAACATGAGGATCGAGGAGCTCTTTAGCATCATCCGAGGTGAGAGAGACACGGACAAAGATATATAGAGAGAGAATCTACCTGACAATTCAGAGAGAATACAATAGAGCTGGGCGATAGGGTTGAAATAAATATCACAATAATCATAAGGATTTTATTTGATATACGATATTACAAGCTTATGTATACAAAATCACACATTAATCAAACTGATGTCCATCACATTGAACCACATAGTAATGTTGTTTGTTTGATGTCAATTATCCTATCATCACAATATGATTCCACTGAAAGATAATAAATGCTAATATTAAACTATTGCCCAGCCCTAGAATACAGATGTAAAGGTATCTGTTGCTTGACTTTTCTTCTTTCCTTTTCGGTATGTGCTTCACATAACCTTCAGATTTCCCAGAGTCTAAACCTGCTATTGAAGATCTGAAGTTCTGCCTGGAAAGAACCAATCAGAGACAGCAACTGCTCACCTCACTGAAATCGGCTTTTGAGAGCCGTCTGTTGCACCCTGGTCAGTTTGCCCATGATAGAATGTTTCTTGTCTGTATGGACCATACTGTATGTATAGAAAAGAGATGACTTGTGCTCTATGTTGGGTGAAAAAGTAACGGTGTAGTTGAAAAGGTCCTATTTGATAGAACTTTAGAGGCAGGGGACACTGAAAAGTGAGGACCGGGCTATACCAGGTTAAGTTTAGCAATTTGAAGTTATTATGTTTGGCTGGACCACAACAGCGGGGCCAGACCTATAAACGCAAATGTCTGTCACTGACTGACTGACTGACTCACTGAGTAATGAAGTTACACCATTCGTTGTTTGCAGTCACGTGATTCCGATGATGTGTGAAATTCAGATGGAGGGCAGGAAGTTTAGACGATATTACTAGAGAAAGGTATAAACAGAAAATCACAACATATGTTGGACATGAACACCCTACAAAGTCAGGTAATCAAGTCCGGTAAATCGGAATTCTAGATGCAACATGAGTTGGCCCAGTTCTGACATCATTGTCTTTTTCAATATAGCACTACAAAAACCGACCAATAGTTATGACCAAAAACCATGTGAATGCACGCAAGTCACGTGATCAACTTCCACTCTCTGAGAAAACTCTCATCCGATCAATCCGACATGCACTTGAAAGCAGCATCGGTTGGCCGAGTGTTGGAGTTTCCCCATTGGCCGATGTATCCATTTCAAATTAAAAGCCCTCTAGTGACAAGGCTTTTGGCCATGGTCCAGCCATATACTAGGTTTTGACCTAGTCTTGTTTCTATTCTCTCTCTCCTCCGGTCTCGTACTACCAACCAACCTCAGGAGTACACACGGCCGACATTCTCACTGTGTACATCTCGGCCATAAAGGCCCTCAGAGAGCTGGATCCATCCATGGTCATCCTGCAGGTCGCATGCCAACCTATCCGCAAGTATCTCAGGTATTGTTTTCAGCACATAGCATATATACTGTGTGTGTGTATATGTATATACTGTATATATATATATATATATATACATGTTCGGTAAAAAGACGAGGATAATGACTATGTCTCATCATAACTATATGACGGTGGACAAGCGGTAAAGCTGATGTGAGACTGACGTGTTTTCTTTTAGGACCCGGGAGGACACGGTGAGACAGATAGTGGCCGGCCTGACAGGAGACGCAGAGGGCTGCAGCGACCTGGCCAGCGAACTCTCCCGAGCTGACCCTGTTACTTTGGAGATGCAGGACAGCGATGATGAGGGCAGCGACCCTGAGGAGTGGGTGCCGGACCCTACCGACGCCGTCACAGGTCCGTGAGAGTCTGGCCGCTACAAGGTTTTGAATTTGATTTTCTTAGATTTGAGACAACAAAGATGGTTGGAAAGAGAGTCCCAAGTTTGAATCAAGATACATGGAAGATTTGTATTTGAAATCAATTTCTGTTGTTTGTATGGTAATGGCCATCTCTATTTAGCTAGAGGTCTTTCTAAGTTTCTATCTAATAAGCCAATACTTTCTCTGTGTAAAGGGGCTAAAAGACAACAAGCAGCATATTACTTTTTAAAAAATGGCTTAAAAATACTGTGTATTGTAATGGCTCAGTTGGCAAAGGCATGTATGTACTTGCAAATTATGAGTTGGTTTTTGGCTCATGACCTGTATTGTATTTCCTGTCTATCTCCCCCCTCTCTCCCATCTCCTATCTCTAATGCATCTTTCCATAGTATTCTGTTCAATAGATTTTAATTGAGTTAAAAAAAATCAGTCAATGAAAACCTATTCTGAATGTCCAACAGTAATGAATGTCTCAGTAAACAATATTCAATTCCAGGCTCATTCGCAGACACATGTATTTCGTAGAAGCTTGCATTTTATCTGGACTCCCTCTGCAGAAGCCATTCCTTTGCATTAATTTCCTTCCCTGCAGTCTAATACATCTCTCATCTGCTGATGACTGTGCTGGTGCTGCCCTGCCTTGTAAACCACAAACCTATTTGCCAAAAGGGGCTTTAGAAACTAGTGTGACTTGAATAGAACCTAATGTTTTGTTGTTGCTCTCTGTCAGACAAGACAGGCTCTAAACGCCGTTCCTCGGACATCATCAGCCTGCTGGTCAGCATCTACGGCAGTAAGGAGATCTTCATTGACGAGTACCGGACAGTCCTGGCGGACAGACTGCTGCACCAGCTCAACTACAACACTGCCAGGTACGCTGCCAACAGCCGAACTGTGATGTGGAGGATCCAGGATCTTTCTCTTAACTCCGTTCCCTGCATCAATTTCAACATATTTTACTGAAAATTCTGTATGTGTATATGTATGTAATTGTGTGTGAATTGTTTTGTACCATATTTGTCCTATTGTTTGTTTGTTTGTTTGGTTGGTCGGTTTCAGGGAGATCCGTAATGTGGAGTTGCTGAAGCTGAGATTCGGGGAGTCTCACATGCATTACTGTGAGGTCATGCTGAAGGTAAGGACGTTTTGCTAGAACCTGCTGCCTTTTTAAGTCAATCTACTTCCAACCTAATATGACACAGTAATGCCCATATCACAGCAGTCAACTCAGAAATGTTGATGTAACGGTTTAACCCCATCCGTCTTGTTACACTTCGGCGTCACTGTGGCAGGATGTGGCGGACTCTCGGAGGATCAACAGTAATATCCGTGAGGAGGAGTCAAGGCTTGGGGAGGAGGAGCAGCCCTCCGTGGCCCTATCGGCCATGATCCTCTCCTCCGAGTTCTGGCCTCAGCTCAAGGAGGAGAAGCTGGAGCTGCCCCCGGTGGTGTCCCAGGCCATGGAGGCCTACACACACCGCTATGAGAAACTCAAGGTGCAGTAGCTGGACTGAGGTTTAACCTAAAGCAGTCCGACCCTGAGCTCTTCTTTGAGAAGAAGAATTTGAAATATTTATGCATTCAGGGAAAGGGGCTTTACTGAGCATGTACGCTTTATTATTATTATTATTATTATTATTTTTATACCACTCTGCTTCACATTCAGTACAATCAAAGTCTTTTCCCTTCGACCTCTGAGCAGCTCCACTGGAGCCGTTGAGGGTTAAGTGCCTTGCTCAATGGCACACTGACGGTAGTTGTTGAAGGAAGGAAGAGCATTTCCCCACCCAGCTGGCTGGTACTGGGATACTACAGTCCAACACTCTAACGTGTAGCCTTCTGCTCCGCTAATGCTCTCAGGGTGAACCAAAATCCTTTCTGGTCTAAGATTTCTATTTCATTTCAGTTTCTACTGCCTTCATTCAGACAGAGGGGATGGAGAATGAGCAGGGAGGGCAAGCTTTGGAAATGGAATAGGGATTTAAATCAACCCACATGTGGTTCCAGAGGCGTGGACCCCAATCATTACAGCCTACCCAGTCTGGACATAAGGGCTACAGCATGGCATGAATGTCTTTATCTATTATCTGCTAGAGGTCTTCTCTCTTCTTCTGTCCATCCACAGGCCATGAGGACGCTGAGCTGGAAGCCTCACCTGGGTTCAGTCACCCTGGATGTGGAGCTGGAGGACAGGGTCCTCACCAACCTAACCGTGTCCCCCATCCACGCCGCCATCATCCTGCACTTCCAGGACAAGAGTCAGTATTTTTTCTATCTATCAAATTAAGCACTGCAGTAGCATTGCAATAGGCTTCTCACAGTGGGCGTTGCTACCAGTGGCATAAGGTCCTAGGGTCAACACCAGTGTTATTTACTCCACACCTTCAATACCGTTATTTTGTAATAAAAAAGAAAATTCAATAATAACAAGCTTATTATCCTGAGCTTGAATGCCAACATTATTAAAAGAATGACTTATATAATAATATCTTGTAACACTGATCAATGACGGTGTAAAACAGGGGATCTGTTACTTTTGCCGATTATCTACTCTTCATAATATGCACATTTGATCAATGTTTCATACACATTGTGAATAATGAAACAGTTAAATTCCCCATAGAGGGAGAAGCAGCAGAGAGAATGTATATGCATTCACGTGAAGGTGAGTAGATTTTGGGCAAGGAGTGAGAAAAAGGGAACAACACCGTTCAATGTGTACTTTTCAAATGTGTACTCCACCAAAACACACAGATGCAAGGTGTGGCAGCAGGATACACTCACTCAACCGGCTCGTTCCGGTCAAATTCCCAAAAGACTTCCATTCAAGTTTTAAAATCTTTTCCTCCAATAATTTTAGGCTGGACAACAACAGCGGGGCCAGCCCTATAAACACTAATGTCTGTCACTGACTCATTGACTGACTCACTAACTGACTGACTGATGAAGTTACTCCATTTGTTGTTTGCAGTCAGGTGATTCCGATGACGGGCGAAATTTAGACGGAGGGCAGGAAGAATAGCAGAATAGACGAGTTGGAGGAAAGGCCATACTGTACTAGTTTAGACAATATTACGAGAGAAAGGTATAAACAGAAAATAACAACATATGTTGGACATGATCCCTGTGTTATGAAGACATCTGCCCTCTAGCAACAAGGCTTTTGGCCACAATTTCACACATCTAGGTCGGGGGGAAATACTAAAAATTTTGGTTTCGATCCAATTCCAAGTAATATCAAAGAAGAGCGGTCTTGCAGCGCGCCACATGTGTGTGTTGTTTGACAGTGAATGCACACAGCAGCAGAGAAGCAGAAGTTCATGTACACAGAACATCATCTACACTCTTGTCGCAAAGATGACACCGGAACGGAGTTTGCAGAGACAGTTTCTCTACTCGATGAAATAAAATTGTAAGAAAGACAGAGAGACGGATCCATTTTCTTTTTTGGTATCGATCCTATTGACCCTAGAATCGATCTTCAAAATGAGACGTAGTATTTGTAGTATCGATACTTTTGGTATCAATCCGCCCACCCCTAACATTGACCATACACGGTCCAACCATATGCTAGGTTTTGACGTAGTCTTGTTTATTCAGATGTCACACTTGGCTTGCCAGGTTCTTTTTATTATGCAAACATTGTTTCTGGAGACTGATTTTTTCCAGCTCAATCACATCAATAGAATGTTGTTGTTTTTTTTCGTTTTTATCTTTTTTTTTTTTTTTTGATACGCCATGATCAAGTGGCATGAATAGTGCTGTCGTGCATGAGCCTGATATCTTCAGAAACCAACTGTTTATCACACAGTCTACTGAATTCTCCAATCAGTTAATATGTCAAACACATTCAGAATATATAAATTGAGTAGCATTCTCGCCGTCAACTGGTTATTAAATACAACAGGTTACAAGGTCAAACTTTCTAGCCAGCTAATTTGCATGACTGGACGAGCTGGAAATGGAAATATGGCGGCGCTCAGGAATTTTTGTTTCTTAATTATTTTTTATTTTTCACATTTTTGAACGGACAATTGGAAATCGAGCTGTGCAGACTTCCTCAGAACTGCTATTGGGAACGTAGTATAGCTTTGGAAAACCCCTTTCCTGTTTTAGTGCAGAGGGTTGGGGACTTTGGTAATTTACAGATGTTTTGGCTTTCAGCTGTTTCAGCTGGGTTTCATTTTGATGCACTAATCATTTACTTTAAAATGAAAAATACATGTCTGATCGGTGATCGGGTGCACGGTAGTGTGGTTCTGGAACTTGCTTTACTAGTCCCTTCAATGTTTCTGCTGGTAACATTTGGCAAAAAAAACAAAAAACATTCCGCAATCAATCATCTAATCCAATTCCTTGCCAACTTCCAATTCCCGGCCCCCGATTCCCAGTCCTCGATTCCTGGCCCCTGTCCCTGCATTACGGAATTGAGTCAGCCGGCTCTCTTCCCTCTCTTCTTGGGGCGATCGCACCGGTCTGGCTGGGTGGCCAAAAGATGCCGTGGGCAGTGATCATCTCAAGGTCCGCTGTACTTGATCCAATCCCTGCGTTTCCTTCTTAGTCTAAATCAGTGGTTCTCAAACTTTTTAACCACATACCACCTCTGGCTCTCCAAGGCCCAAGAGAGTGCTAGTCCACGCATTCCAATATAGCTCTCAAGGCGATCTAAAAGTATGTTGTGAGCTACAGTATCAAATGCTGCGCTCAGATCAAGTAACAAGCACTGAGGTCAAATTGGAATCAATAGTTAACAGAAGATCATTAACCACTTTGGTGAGCGCAGTTTCTGTGGAATGAACTGCCCTTTGTATAAGTGATAGTTCTGCTCCACACATAGAGAAACTAAACAAAGTTATCTAGATGCTAGTAAATTGGTGTTCTCTGTAATTACAATCTAACGGTAATAGAGTTGAATCCAAACTCTACAGCAATTTAAAGTAATATGTGTCCTTTCAGCACCACCAAAATATGTATTGATATTGCCTATACCCGCTCTCAAAGGTCATAGAATACGACCATTTTTAGTTTTTTTTTTTAAGTTTTCTCCTGGGGGACCATGCCCCCAAACCCCCCTAGTAGGGGCTTAGCCCCCCTAGGTTTAAACCTCTAATGATGCCCCTGTCTCATGCTCTCTTACATCAGCTTCGTGGACGCTGGAGGAGCTGAGCGTGAAGCTGGGGGTCCCTAAGGAGATGGTACACAGAAAGCTGGCCCTGTGGCAGCAGCAGGGGGTCCTGAGGGAGGAGGCAAGTGGCCGCTACTCTGTCCTGGAGACAGGCTCTTCCAAGGAGAGGATGGAGGGGGGCGTGATGCTGATTGACAGCGACGAGGAGGGAGATTCCAACACCACCACACAGTCGGAGCAGAGGGAGGAGAAACTACAGGTGCGGATAGCACACGCTAACACACAGACACACATTCACATGCTCATTGCATGGCATACCAGGGTGGGAAGTTAACACTGGCCACCATTACAGTGCTGGTAAATTTTAGGTCCAGCAGTGACTTTGACAGGTAACCAACCATCATGTGGAGGTCCTCTTCTATTCTAAACATCTAGTTGGCTGGTAAAATAGTTAAAGTGTCTGTTAAGTCTGTTTCTTTAAGTGTCTACTGGTAACCAACCCTCATATTATCGTATTGTGGTATTATTACTGCAGGCGTTGTACATATGTTTGTTCACAGTCTCAAGTTTGGTATTCACAAGCACAAACATTTGTCTCTTCCTTTCATACCTTCTCCTCCTCACCATGTGCTGTTGTGTTCCATGCAGTTGTTCTGGGCTTACATCCAGGCCATGCTAACGAATCTGGAGAGCATGTCGCTGGACCGCATCCACTCCATGCTCCGAATGTTTGTCGCCACGGGACCTGTGGTCACAGAGATGGATGTCAATGAGCTGGAGGCCTTCCTGCAGAGGAAGGTCCGGGAGCACCAGTTGATGGTCTCCGCGGGCGTCTACAGACTCCCCAAATCCAACTGACGGTCAGAGGAACGCAGGGAGAGTTGACGAAATAAAAATAAAAAATACAAGTAGTGGAAGTGTTTTGTACTTAAAGGGCGATTTCAGCAGACATTGCGATTTTGTTGCAGAACGTTTTGCTGCATTCTTAAATATCTGTTCTGAAGTTGTCGGAATGAGCGCGTGGAGGCCATTAGCGGTGTGGTGACAGTGAAGATGTGTCCAAGGGCTCTGAGGACCGCAGTCAGTTTGACACATATCCACATAGACCACTTGTGTACAATACAGATGAATTGTATAAGCTTGTTGGTATTGTCTGTTAATTCTGTGGTGTTTGAAACTATGTTTACAAACTGCTGAATATAAGTAAAGAATGTGCAAAATTCTAAATGGGATGTTGCAAATCTGAGATCAGTGGTAAGAAAATTAAAGTAAAAAAATAGTCTTGTTGCTCAGGTTTTAAGTAGAGTTGATTGTCTATGTAATAGTTATTACTGATTGGACTGTCTTATACCATAAGAATAATCTTTGAACCCTTGATAAATGATTAGTGTTCCACTTTGTGTCTGATGATATGAGGTGGGAGGCTTCATGTGATACAGATGACAGACATGTTGACTTTATTGCTTTAATTATTTGGAGTTGGACATGTTTGTTTGCTACACAACAGTCATTTGTATTTTAAAAACAAAAACGAGCACACTATTCACTGATGTACATGTTGGGCTTGTTACATCCATGTTAAGACTAGTCCTGGATTACTGACCACATTCCAAAAGACATAAGGCATATAAGATGCTTAAATTGTACTCAAGAAAATTACCCTTTAAGTCTGTTAATGTCTTTCCTAGGTTAGGGTTTTAGAAATGGTTGACACTCGGACACCAATTCCCTTCAAAAGAAAAAAAAAAAAACTACTGTAAAAAAAAAAAAAAGTCTGTATTTAAAGTGACAATCTCGAAGATCTCTCTGTTTTGTCTTTGGCGGCACCTATGGCGAAAAGCGGTAATTGCAGGTGTGTAATTGGACCTCACTTCAAAGGGAAAACGCGTCACTAACAGAAATTGGAATGCATGGCGGGGAAGTCGCCACAGACAGCCAGTTCTTAATACTCATAATACTGCAAATGGAAGTGCTTTCATCAGTGGACCATAGGCTCAATCACCAATGTGTTACCTCATTTGGTGATAGGTAGTGACTTAACAGACATTTATTTAAATGAAAATCTTCGAGATTGCCACTTTAACAGAGGTTTGCCATCCTCTCTCCCTCTCAGTGCAAAGTTAACACGTGTAAACACCCCCCCCAACCCCAGGTATTAGTCTGTGGTGACAGACTGTGAGCCACTCATTGATCCCTTGGCCTTTGTCTGTACTGGTCACTACATTCATGACCAGCAGCAAGTCCTATTCCCTACACTTCTGCTGCTTCATGGAGCTCCACTTAGTAAATTGTGAACCACAACAATCATCTGCAATTTAGAACTGAATCACATAAGGCACAGTTTTCATCCCTATCTTGTTCCCCATTTCATCTTTTCATATAAGTGTTGAAGCAGTAGGGCCCTGGGCTTTGGCATCCTGCGGATTTCAGCAACACTTCTTTGCCCTCTTCCTCCGGTCTCGGTCTCTCTGGGCGTTGATGTTGACCATGTCCTTCTCCCGTTCTCTTTCTCTCTCTGCGCGGTTCTGGCTCTGCTTCTTAGCCCGCAGGACCATGTGAGTGAAGGCCATGAACATCTATGTGGAGATGAGCAGAAAGGAGAAGAAATCAAGGAAGAGCAGGTCACTACAGCAGCTGCTTTTTGTACATGATATCACATACACACACAAAAAACATTTATATTTATGTACCGTTCCACCCCGATGGAAGACAGAACTTTGGTGAAGTTTTTGTTCCTGAGCTCACCTCTTCCACATTGATGTTCTCTTTGGCACTGGTCTCGAACACGCGAACTCCAACAGACTCCCCAAAATGAAAAGCATCCTGGGTGTCCACTTGCTTCTTGGTTGGGTCGTCATTCTTGTTACCCACTAGCGAAAGTAAAAAAGGGACACAAGGAAAAATGACTTCCTTATTTCTGTACTTTCAGGATTGGTTATTGCAGACTTATTCCCAACAACTTCCCACTCTCAAAAGGAGGTACTTGACAGATCATTTGAGAATATGAAACTCACACAACTCGCATAATTTAGTTGTTTCTGACCCCCAATATACAAAAGTATAAATATAGGGCAAATGTTTCAGATTAATGCTTATATCACAGCGTTAACAAACCACAAGTTATTTTGGAACTTTAACTGCCTGTGGAAATGGAACTGGGAGGGTGAGTCTCAGATAATCCCCTAATATTACCATATAAGATTTCAGGAGAGAACTTGTAATAATTAACCTCATAATTTATTCAACAGATAAGATTAACTTTTACTTAAGAAAAAAGAGACTCACCCAAGATCTTGCAGACATTGTCGCAGTTCTGGGAGATCTCATTTAACCACCTCTTAACATTTACAAAGGACTCTGGATTTGTCACATCGTAAACAATAATGACACCGTGGGTGTTTCTGTAGTACCTGGGAAAATGAAGGCCATAGGGAAAGAATTTAGAACTACGACAATAGTTTCATGTTTTCATGTCATCCTGAGCAAAACATGCAATTAGGCCTTTAATGCATACAGAAATGTATTGGCATCATAGAAAGGAAAATACAAGGCTCCCACCCTGGGTCAGTTCCCATGTCACAGCATTCTTATGATGTAGGTAGTAGGCAGATATTTAATAAGAGAATGTTGTCAATAGTCCCCTGACCTGATGATGTTTCATAATATTCCGATCCACCTGCATGCATTGCTCTTTAGCAAGCATTAGCTAATTAATAAAAGGAAGTAAAAGAACTATTGTCAAATCTTTACTTAAACCATAAATATTCAAACTCCCACAATCCTTTTCTTGTAGTCAGGGAGAACGATACGCCATTGCCACAAATGCACCATAGGGCTGCACAGAATCTGCACTTGTTATACTTAAAGCGTTCTATGAGTAGCTACTGGCAGCTACGGGCGTGGTTTAGCCCGTGATAGACAGATGGTTCATCCAATCACCTGCCAAGTATTTTTAAAGTGCTTAAGTGCCTGCCCTTTTCCAAACAGTTTCCAAGGACGACTTCTCAAATGATTCTGTCTAAAGCTGCCTTCAGATGATAAGAAATGTGGTCTTTGCTCACCGCAAGGTGGGGAGCAGAGCATAGTGCAGACACTAGAGGCAAAGTAGGCGCAGGTATACGTCATCAAAAAGTGTGCAAGGAAGCTATGGTTTCTAGGCAAACTTTGTTTGTAAACTATATGCCTATTCACAAAGAAACCTGGTAGCTCCATCTGACTGCTGACATTTCGCCATGCATTACATTTCTTGCCGAGATCGTGGTACGTTTTTAACGTAGTGTTAAAGAGTTCGGGGAAATCTCTCTTTAACGTTACCATGATTACCTCTGTTGTGATTAATTTGGAACCAATGTAAAACAAATCACAGAACAAATAATCAAATCTCATGTTATGTATTATGAAAACAATCAATATAAGACAGGGAAAACACTGGCAAGACACCATTAGGTAAAGATAAAGCGCCATATATTGGAAAAGTTAGGTATACACTTAAGTCATGAGACACTACTATAAGTCGGCATCTAATGGATAAAACACGCATAGACAGAGAAAATGTGACACACTTAGTTCCGAGCTAGTACTTTTCCATCGAACAAGTTAGTAATAAAACATGCCCACAAGTGGGACGAGACACACTTATTTTCGACGTCATTATGCTTTTATTTTTTATAAATGGGCAGTGGCTAGCCAGTCCCCAGGCGTCAGGTCTCAGCCTTGAAGCAAATTTGACATGGTGGCCAATGGTGGTACTGCAGCCTAAAATTCACCTGCGGCCCAAAAAGCTTTTTCCCCCCCATAGACGGCCATTGTGAAAGACCATCCTCTAAAACTGTTCAGAAGATACCTACAACACCATATACTACATTAAAACACTCTTTGAATTATGTATTTTTTAACCATGAAGACTGATTTCCGTATGGGCCGTATACCGGAAGTAACCAGTAACTAAAAAAAAAAATGTTTTGCTTCATGCGCTGGGTGAGCAGCTTTCGTTCAAATGAATGGGCTGGCATTTTCCCGTTCACCCTCCAGTTATTATAGAACCTCCTTGTAGCTAGCTAGGAAGGAGGAGTTCTGTAACAGTATATAAGGAGCTGCACAAGAGGCAGAATTCAGTTCAGTTCCCCGGGGACTGGCTCACGTTTATTGCTGTATCTGCCTCTGGAAGAACTCAAACTTCTTCACAAAAGATTCTGCCAGACTTCAGTGTTTTCTTCAAGAGATTTTTTGAGTGTGAGATAAGTGATAAGTGTGATAAGTGTTGGCAAATGGTCCAAACTTTTCTGGCCCAGGTGTTGGACTTTTTGACGCGACACAGCTGTGTAAGGCAGATCTGCTTAGAGTCTACGCAGATCAGTCGATATAACATCTACAAGGTTTGTAATAGGACAAAAAGGAAACCATGATATTAAGATCAACCAATCTGCATAGAAACTGCCTTACTCGAACATGACCATTGTATGCTATTGATCTGCGTGTCGCACCAACATTATAACTAATGTTACAGCTTGACAATGCAGCTATGCACATGTCCCCAGGAAGAATCATTACATAAACACCAACTAGACTGTACATCTGGATCCCTAGAATGCATTTGACTAAAACAATATTCACAACTATATACAGCAGTGGGCTACGCTTGCTAGGCTTTCACTCAGACTTGAAGCTCAAGCCAGAATGCATACTTTTGACAAATGC